>QKYT01000011.1:158584-170157 GCA_003550305.1 Glomus cerebriforme | reverse complement strand
ATCACTGTAGGAAAAGATAAAATCCAGTGAATTGTTTTTTAAATTTAGAGAAAACAAATCTTAAGAAAATAATAGGTATTTATAAATTTTTATTTTACCTATTGTAAAATTTACAAAGGATGTGTCATGNTAACTTATTANGTATTTTTATTATTGATTNTGTAATGTACNACTTAATTTAGATTGGGTTAGCCAAGTATAGTATAGTAACACACGAGTCACAATCCATATTTTTTACGCGTTGTGTATTAGATCATAATAGTCTATAATTAGGTAAAATCCAAGAACACTAATAGATTGATTACAACAAATATAATTTTAAATTATCATATCACACGAAATATCGAAAACAGTCATTATGAAATTTTATTAAGAGAATTTTTTTTTTTTAACAATAATTGTTTTTACGTACTACCGTTGATCGCTAAAATCCTGTTTGATAATAAAAGAGAATTAGCTCTAACTGAAAAACGTTTAATTTTCTCTTTTATTACGAAATAAATATTCAAATCATAAGCATCTGCGTGATGTGACTAATTATATAAATACCTCAAGTTTATTTTCTCTCTATCCTTTTTTATCCTTTTTAACAACTACTTCCTTCCTTTACTGTATATGAGGTCTTCCTCATATCAGATTTTTTTTAACCAATAATATTTAAATATATATATATTATTAATTTTGACCAATAAAAATGCTTGATTTTGTATCACATAAGATTTTTATTTGCCCCACGGCCCATCCTGTCATGGTCCATTGTTAATAAATATATGAATAGTTTTGGTAGCAATATTTACAATCAGCTTCATTAATAACTGAAACATTTAAACATTTGGAATTACAAAAATATCTTGATTATTGCAATTGTGCAATGGAAAAATTCATGCTAAAAGAAAAATCCATGGGAACCTTCGCGTATGTTGAATTAATCAATAAACAGTATATTTAAAAAACTGATCTTTATTTTATTTTTTCTTGAAATAACTTAAGTCCTTAAGAAATTCGATGTTCAACAAAGTCTTTAGTGAAAAGAAAGAAAGCCCTTACAATAAAGAAATACAAAATGTCGCATTTTATAACTATTGTGTCACAGTTAGATTTTATAATACGACACTAACCAAATAATGACATGAAATTAATGAAATTTCAGATGATATAATAAATTTAGAGTTGCATGAAGACTTAGCAACATTTTGTTGTGAAAAGCAATAACAGAATTAAACTACCTTCAAAATCTCAACAGCTATTTTCTTTAAAAAAAATTGCCAAAATTTTTTAATTGAATAATAATTTAATGATTCTGAGAAATTTATACTTTATTAATAGATTTAAAAAGAAACAAGCTAAAATATATAAAGATAAAATTGTTTACAATAATGTTCCTTTTGCATATCTTTTGTTTTGTTTTATCCTGTTCCTATATCATACTGATAGCAAATTGTCAAATTGCTTTGTGTTATTGCTAATCGTATTTCCACATTCAGCTAACTCTAAATATTATACAAATGTTTCCCTTCATTTTAAACTGTTCCTATTCCATTTCCACTAAATTATATTGTCCTTCAGCACAGCACTTTCTAATTTCAAATGCCATTCAAATGAGTTTCAATTTCATCCGTTCCTTCACCATATGATAATCCTTATATTGTAATTAACATTACATCTTGCAATAGCCTGATTTTAAGTACCATTCAAGCCCTTTTGTCCCATTTTTATCCGTTCCAATACCATTCTCATAACAATATCCTAAACTATATTGTCCTTCAGAACATCCTCCAACAGCTGATATTAAATACCATTCAAATGCTTTTGTCTCATTTTTATCTGATCCTATACCTTTTTCATAACAGTATCCTAAATTACATTGTCCTTCAGCACACCCTCCAACAGCTGATTTTAAATACAATTCAAATGCTTTTGTTTCATTTTTATCTATTCCTATACCATCACCATAACAATTTCCTAAATTACATTGTCCTTCAGCGCATCCTCCAACAGCTGATTTTAAATATCATTCAAATGCTTTAGTTTCATTCTTATCTGTTCCTACCCCATTTTTATAACAATTTCCCAAATTACATTGTCGTTCAGCACATCCTCCAATAGCTGATTTCATGAACCATCCAAATGCCTTCTTACTATTTTTATTTATTCTTATGCCATTTTGATAATAGAATTCCACATAATTTTGTGCTGTTGAATCATTTGCTATTGCAAGTTTTAATTTTTTCTTAAATTCTTTCTTTTCACCTTTAATTTTCGTAAAAATACCTTTTATTTTATTAACCGGATATTCAGATTTTAAAAACCAGTTAAACGCCTCCTTTTTATCTTTATGTGTTCCTACTCCATCCATATAGCATATTGCTAAACTATATTGCGCATCCAAGTTACCTTTTTTAGCAGAGCTCAAAAATAATTTAAAAGCTTTTTTATAATCAATCTTTGTACCATTTCCATTTTGATAACGGATGGCTAAATTATATTGCGCTTCTAAATCACCATTTTTGGCTAGTGTTTGAAGGGTCATTAATTTATTAATATCTAAAATGATATCTTTATAATAAAATATTGATAATAAGTATTTTCCAATAATTATATTTTTATTTTTTAATGAATTAAATGAATTGCTTATTTCTTCAATTAAATGTAATCTATTAAAATCTTACTTCGAAAAATCTTTTTCAATTTCATTATTAATAGCCAAAAAGTATAATTCCATAGCCTTTTTCATATCAAGAACACAACCTATACCAAGTTGATAAAAAAATCCCATAATACTTGTAAACCAAAATTTACTTTCTTTATGATTTTTCATTAATTCAAGAATTTTTTTTGGATTTTTATAATTACTTTCAATATCCATTCGCTTAAAATTTTTTCGAAATTATGATAATCATTCGTTTCAATAATTTTAAGATAAAAATCATTTAAAATTTTTTTTAAAAAACTTTCGTTTATAGTTGTTATATCAATCGTATTATCCATAGCTAGATATACAGATATGTGATTTTTTTTTAGGAACCAAAGTATTATATTATATTTGAGTTTGCGTATAATGAAACTTCAGCCAAAGGTGATACAACGTTTTGTGACATCACCCGATTTTCATATTTTACAATTTAAGCAAAGATTTTCGAGCAAAATTGTTCCAAATAAGTTTCCTATTAAATAGAATTTGTATTACAATGAATAAATATATTGTTTAAGATTTTTGTATACGATATAATTATTTAAATTATTTAAATTATGTAAGAGTGAAGGAAACTTTCAGTTTTTAATAATCTTTGATTACTGAAATTAACATACTTCGGCGCTGTGAAGGTTGTTATTCTATTCTAACCTAATTTTTATAAAAGATTTTTGATTCATATTGAAAGAGAACTTGAACTCAAGAAAAATGTTGCTATGCTGAAAGAAAATTCAAAAAAAAACGTTAATCACATAATCACATTATATAAGTAATATCCGATATTAAAAAACATTTTTTATTTTACTTATAATATTTTATAACTACATATTTGATGCAAAGAATCAAAGCCAATAATCTATTATTTTCATTGGAAGGTTCGGAAAAGGCATTCTATTCTCAAATAGACAACCAATGAACCATTGTAGTACTTGTGAAAGTTGTGTTATCTTTTATTGTCAAATATATAAATGCAACACCTTTTGCATCCAGGATAACCAGATATCATGATTTAATTCTGGCTGAATTTAATTATGATAAGATTTGATGGCGCAAATTAAGTCAAAACATATAATATCAGATAACAACAATTAAAAATAAATTACATAACTTATTAATTATGAAAAAGCTTTTTTATTCATTATTATATAGAAAATTTCATAGAAAGGTGACCGATTAGACCAGATGCACCGCACAATACAAATAAAATTAATTATATGTCCCGCCTCGTTTGGAAGACAAATCATTTACCAATTTCTCAAGTCTTTGGATCTCCTTTTCAGCGTTATTTCGTAGATTATTGTTCTGTAAAATTCTTGCATCCTGTCTCATACTCTCAATATTTGCATGAAGTTCATCAACAAAATTGAATCGAGAACAAATTTTACTTAAATCAAAGCAAAGTTTATGAATGAGTCCGTATTTAGCGTCAGCAGTGGCCTGGAGGTTTGAGAGGGATGACTGATAAGTGTTTTTATCACTGCTGTATTTTTGATATTGTTGGTTTGCACTCTCGAATTGCGCTTTAAGATCTTCAAGAACTTTACTTATTGTTTGGGTCTTTACTCCCATTTTGACGTTATCATGGTAATGACTGTATAAAATAATCATTGATTAATATTTTATTTATATACGAAAAATGGTAGATTTCGAAGATTACCTTGAAGGCCCACATCCACACTTCGTGCATAAACCGTTTGATCCCATACAGCTACAATATCTAAAGTGATCGGTTCCCGAACTGTTATTAAACTCAAGTCCACAACCGTCATGACAAATAACATCACTCTTAAAATGAAGCATACAAACAGTACTATGACGTTCAGCTTTAACGATGCTCTTTAATGTAATTGTTTCGGTCGTTGTATAGTTAGCGAAAGAATTCTTTTTGTCTCCAGTTTGTTGCAAAGCTTTTTGGGCAGCATCAAGAGAATCTTGAACTTTTTGGATATTTGCAATATCTTGGGTCACTTTAACGATTTCGGATTTGATACTGTTTCTGTAAGTTTTCATCTTTTCAAAGGCTTGAGTTGAAGTTGAAGAAAGTTGAGTGACTGCCATTAATAATTCATTGATCGTTTTAATAGACTTATCCCAATGAAATTGAACTGTATGGTACTCATCTTCATCATCTTTCCAGATTTGAGGATCGTTACAGAAAGCTTGATTATCCATATAAAAAACTTTCTAAAAGTAAAATAAGTGATAAAGAAATATTAATATTTTTGAATTCATCATCAAAATGATTATTGAATAATATGTGTACCTTTGGCTTCGCAATTTCTTTTTCGAAAGCATCTTCTGAAAAACAAGCACTACTTTTTGCGCATTTTGTTAAAATAAGCAACAAATTATGATCGACCAGAACATCGGGAAGGTTGTTTGATAATCGTACTAAAGTGTTTTTGATCGATGGTGTTACTCTAGCTTCAGTTCCATTTGCAATGATCACAATAGCGGATAATGAACCGGCAGAAATTGCAGCATCTACAATTTCTTTAATATTTTTGTCATCTTGTTTTACACCATTTGTATCACTCAATCCAGGAGTGTCAATGAAGATGAATTTATAGGCAGGATTATCGGGGTGATTGAATTCGTAGTTGTAGCATTTCGTGGTTTGACTCTTAGTCACATCATCAAGCTTTGCTTCCGAATGTTCGTTGACGAATTCTGAAATGATAATAATGCATTAATAATAATCGAATTAGAACTTAGAATCAATTTTTTACCAAAATTAAACATACTTTTTTCAGTCACTTTATAATACTTTGAAGGAATGACAACTTTCAAATTTTCCAAAGTACCGCCTAAAAAGTAATTTGTCATCGTATTGATGATGGTAGACTTTCCAGTCCCAGTTCCACCTAATAAAAGAATTTTGAAGACACGTGACTCTTGACCAGGTAGGTTAATCTTATTTCGAGTAGACTTTCGAGACTTTTGATAACTATTATTTC
The DNA here is from genome assembly GCA_003550305.1 of Glomus cerebriforme. Lineage (NCBI taxonomy): Eukaryota > Fungi > Glomeromycota > Glomeromycetes > Glomerales > Glomeraceae > Glomus > Glomus cerebriforme. The sequence continues at coordinate 164,508 of QKYT01000011.1, read as the reverse complement.
TATCATTACCGTAATCATTACGTGAGTCATAATAACTATTATTATTGTTATTACGCTTGTCGTAATCACTATTATAATTATGCGTAAAATTATCATGTCTATTATTATTATTTTGCGTTCTCAAGAACGTGGGAAACATCTCTTGAAGTCCAAGAGCATAATCATCACTGAAGTTGTTTCTGTTTGACATGATATTGTGGTTATTCAATATTGAATAATGATAATGGAAATAAAAAACAACGTTTATATAGCTATGAAGGATTATATCTTTAGGACTGATCATCCCATTTACACCCATTTATATCATAAAAAGATTCATTGTAAAAGATCATCTTTAACTTTATTTGTAGTAGTTTTGCAGGATACATTCAATAATACATAGAATTTTTTTTTTCAATCGAAATTAATTATAAGATTTATCGATTTGAATCTTGTAGATAAGGTAAAGAAGAACCCAGATCAATCTGTGAAGATCTGTGAATCATAAATTTCACTATCTTTAGAATTGATCACCCCATTGATACCATAAAAAATATTCATAAAAGATCGTTTTTGACTTTATTTTATGGTGGTGTTTCACAGTCAACATGCAACCTTAATGTATAGAATATCTTTCAATCAAAATTAATTATGATTTATCGATTTAAAAAATTTGTAGATAAACTAAACTATATTAATATTTATAAAAACAACACCTTATTTTAATATAGTAAAGAAGAACCTGTCCTGATTCTCAGATCGATCTGTAAAAGTCTGTGAATCAATTCATTAAATTTCACCAATGATTATACGCATTAATACCATAAAAAGATTCATAGGAAAGATCGTCGTATTTTATGGTGATGTTTCACAGGATAAATACTTTCGCAAAAATAATTGACCTTCCATTCCTTAGAAAATATTATACGAAAATGTAAAATATACGACGACTTTTAAAAATTCCCCAAAAAAATGAGACGAAATAATTTTTTTTTTTTTTGATAATTCCAGCCGTAATTTTATTACAGTTTGAAACTGACTGAAATTATGTAATTCCAGACCTGAAAAAATAAACTCTATTGCAGCAAATATTCCAATGCATGTAGTTTCGTAAAATCAATTATTATCTTCTTATTATTATATGTCATATTATTGGATTACATCATAATTTATGATGACATGACACCATGACTAATTTAGCACAAGCATTGTCTATGACATAATAAAAAAAAATGGGTTGTAAAAATATTGTATGAACTATGACTCATATTATAATCATAAGTTAAATTTATTAAACTTTGATACAAATAATTTTAATGCGTGAAAAACGGTAATTTTTCATATGCTGATATATTCGTTTATAATCGCTCAAGCGCGTGAGAAAAAACCAAAGCATGTTTATTCAAATCAACGAGGTATAGAATATTTTTGTAATAAAAAATTGCTTCATTTTCATCGCTCAAAGTTGTCAATCAACATTTCCTTCAAAAGTTTAATAAATTAGAAATCTTTAATATTTTTGATACATAAGAAATTGGTCGATGAGTTGATTCGTATGACGGATCAACTAATAAAGTTTTCTTAATGGTAAAATTTCTTTGCAAAAAAAAATTTATGATGTAAATATTCCCAAATGATATTTTTTGATTTGATGTTAAAAACATTTATTTCACAGTCAATTTAAGATAAAAAAATTTGATAAAAGTCATGGTTGGTTGTAATTTAACTCAACCATTCCAAAAACAAAAGAAACTCTCCGTAAGTCTTAAATTACTAATTATCGTTATGGTTTTTTCTACGCATAAAAAAAACTCTCATATTTATAATAGAACAAGGATTTATCATCAACACAACGAAAAAATTTATAACACGCCGTTGGCGTTCTAATTAATATTTTTTATCAAAAAAAAAAAAAAATCTCTAAAGAAAGCAGGCGTGATAACATAACGAGAATATTAATAAAGATTTGTAAAGATTTACACTTAGACTAGCGGCCAAATTACTATGCAGCGTAAGATAGGCGATGCGAAATCTCCAAATTTTATTTTATATAAATTATATAACATTTATTAGAGGAAAAAAGATATTGATGTTGCTATGTATAAATATGATCAGTATTCAACTAATAAATATTACAATAATAATCCACTAACTATAATACTATAATACGAAATAAATAAATATATTTTTATAAACTTAACAAATTTAAAGTTCATTGGATATCAATTTCCGGTAATAAATTCTATATTAATATACTGAAAATAAATTATTTAGATATTTAAAAAAACATTAATATGGTTATCTACCTTGATTTAAATTCATATCAGAATCTAATTCAAACTCAAATTCTTTCGTCACATATTCTAAATAAACATATAAACTTATTAAAAATAATTAAATTTTGAAAAAAATATACTATTAAAAAACAATCTTATAATTTACCGTTATTTTCATTCTCAAATAATTTTCTCCTTTTAATATTTTGTTCTAAATGATATTTTTCATCTATTAAATCATTAAATATAATTTTAATTGAAGTTTCATTAGCTAATACAATTACAATACAATAAAAATTAACTTTTTCATACCATCATTATTATAGTCTTCAATTGAATCACCTTCAACCTTTCTTTTATCTTTAAAAAAAAAATAATTAATATAAACTATGAGTAAGANAATAAAATAAACATTTACCAAGATTCATTTTATTTACCTATTTTTAAATTAAGAGATTGACTTCTTGAGCTTCTTAAAGACATTGCAGANTGAATCATGCCACTTAAAGGTCTACTTTTGTAAATCGGACCTGGATTATTTATTTTTACAGGTCCAATATCTGATGTTGGTATAATTTTAGTAGAATTTTCATTATAGGATTCCTTGGATTCCTTGTAACGAATATTATTAATTTTATCCTCTAAAGTAATAGTTGTTGGTCTTTTGTTTGGATCAAAATGCCAGCATTCTTTCATTAAATCGATATAACCTTCAGGTGCATTTGTAACAATTGGTGGGCGTAAACCATCACATATTTCAATTATAAGTTCTGTATCATGATATCTATTCCACAAAGGTCTTCTTCCTGTCATAAACTCCCACATAATCATTCCAAAACTATATATATCTGAAGCTTTAGTATATTTTTGCCCTTGAAAAATTTCTGGTGCCATATAAGGAATAATACCATAATTCTCATTATCATCTGTAGATTCTGTCGCAGATTTGCTTATCCCAAGATCACCTATTACTGTAGTATATTCTTGAAAAAAGATATTTCCACTATGCAAATCTCTGTGAATAACCTCTTGTTTGTGTATATTGACAAGTCCACTTGATATATTAAATAATTTATTCAACTTTATTTCCCAATTAATATTGAAAAAATCTTCACTAATATAATGTACCAAATCACCCAAATCATAATATGGCATAACAATTATAAATTCTTTGGTAATGGGATCTTGAGTAATTCCAAAATATTCACTAATATTACTAGTATTATAATTAAATCTATTTGAAAAGATCTGATAAAAAACCTTAAGCTAAATAATAAAAATTTATATTAATGAATGATGTCTTAATAATAATAAATAATAAAATATTGCATGAACATACCTCATTCAGTTCCTTTGATGTAAAGTTTTTAGAATTGTTAAGTTTTTTGAGAACAACTGTATAATTATGGTTGCGAGAAACAATAAAATTTCTATTTCGAATATCATACCAATTATTAATTGGGCCATCTACCCAAGTAGCTTTATAAATTTTGCTAAATCCTCCTTCAGCAATAAATTCTATATTTTCGAATTGATTATAAGGAATAAATTCCATTTTTCCTTCTTTATCAGCATAGTTAGTTTGTACATATCTAATAAAATCATCAATAACTTTGTTTCCACTTGATTTAAATAATAATTTTGTTTTGTAACATATTTGACAAATCTTATGATTTTCATCTAAAAATTTTCTTTTTCTATGACATTCATTACATTTCTTAAATATTTTTTTTTCACCAAGTGTGATTTGTGTTGGTTGACTTAAAGACATGTTGTTTGATATTAAAAAGTCGATTTTATGCTTATAACTTGTCATTTTTACAAAAATTAATTCATAGTTCAAGAAAATTTTCTAGTGTATATATACATTTTTTTCATCTGTAATAAAATTTGTGTAATGAATATAAAACTATTAATAAGGAATTTAACGAATTCTTTTCGAACTCCCATAAACAAACAATTCTAAGCATATTTGTTCCTTGTAGAAGTTTCTTATTATAAGGGGGGTAATAGAATTTTAAGAATAATCTAACCAATTAATCTAGAACTATATCATGGAAAGATTTTTTGAGTGAACTATGATAAGAATTCTTTCAAAGAATTCCATATATACTGTCCCACGTGAGACAAACTATCTTTCACCCGATCGGCGCAATTGTAACAGAGTAACAGAAGAAGAATGAAGCTTCGAAATTCCGAGATGTAATAGTTCATAATTTTTTATTTGCATTTGGCAAAAAAAAAAAAAATTATGCCAAAATATTCCCACAAAAAAAAACGTATGCATCTGTAAAAAGAAATTATACTATACTTAAATAGTATAATAAATAAAAATTAACTAATGTTATTTGTTCCTAACATTTTAAATTCCAATCGAATTATATTATATTTTTTCAACAAAAGTCTATCCTCAGCTGTCAGCCTCTCATAATAGTTTTTCATATTAGGAATTCTTACTACTATGACAATAATCACTGAGCGTATATAATATATAATAATTGAAGGTCACCACCACCAAATGATGGACTCAATAAAATATATTATATATTGGCTATATCATGTTCTTTATCAATTAAGCGACTTAAATAATTACAATTTGCACTTCTATCATTATTAAAAGTGAAAATCACTTAAGCAATTGTCAAGTGCGAGATTGTTTATTTGCTTTTCACAAATTTCATGAATAATTTAAATTCATGTAAAGAAATTAATTTGTTAGTACCGTCTAAAAGACTAACATTACATAATATAATACAAGATAAATTTGATTTGATTTTTAATTTTCGATTAAAAAAAAAGGTAATAAGGTAAAATTCATTTAGCCAATTATTACGTAAGTAATATCGATTGATATTTTAAATTTTGATTTCACATGTTTTCAATCAGCCGTAATGGTTAAAATAGACGGATGACTTTTTTGGTGCGAACCTCGAAAGGTAAATAAGTTTATAATAGAACTAGGGAGTTGTGAGGCTTCACGTAAGAATGCTCACACATTAACTATTAAAAAATTTAACTTTAAATTATTTAAAATAAATAGATAAAACAAATTCATTCAACGAAATTTGATTTTCCATAGAGCCGAACCTACAAAAAAAAAGTAAAAAAAAATTAATGTATTATTTTTAATAAAAAAAAAAAGTAACTAATGTCAATGAATTGAACGAAAGAATTCCTACCTATAGTTTAATAATAGATAATGATCCACTAGTTTGTTTATTCCAGAGATAAAGTACCAAAGATCCGAACCTAAAAAAAATGTAAAAAATTATTATGTAAATAAATATCTTTAATAAAAAAAATCAAACATCGTATTAAAATAATGCCTACCTATTATAATTAATAATCTCTCGTTCGAAGAGAGTAGCTGAACCTAAAAAAAAAAATTAAAAAGAAAAATATTTAATAATTTATTTACAGTAATAAAAAGCATGCCCACCTATTGTGTATTAACAATCCGCTCATCAATCCTGAAGAAAGAGGATAAACCTAAAAAAAAAAAAAGCAAAATCATTATTGATAAATGTATTTAATAGAAAAAAAGTAACCATAGTCTTAATGAATCGAATGAAAAATGCTCACCTATCGTTGTTAATATGGATAATGATCCATCCGTTCATATATCCCAAATAGAAGGGCTGAATCTACAAAAAAAATTATAAAAAAAAA
>QKYT01000011.1:134707-149251 GCA_003550305.1 Glomus cerebriforme | reverse complement strand
TTTTTTTTTTTAAAAAAAAACTTTGTTAAAAAAAATGGCCGATTTTGATAACGTTGCCATAACAATAATTCAAATAGATGACGAGCCATCACAGCCTATAAAGCCTATCAAACAGTCTATAACAGTTAGTCTATGTTGTAAAGATAATTTGTCAACTATTCGTGAAAATCTTAAAATTAAAAATGAAATGGATGATACATTATCATTTGCGATAAAAATTAGTCAGAATAATACAACTAGTAAAATATTAAGAGATGATGAAGATAATTATACCTTAAACAAAATTATATATAATGAACGTTTTATCTATATAACAAAAAATTCAAACCCCGATTGGAAATATTTGAAAAATAAGCATAAATTAGATTATGGACGTATTGCAAAATTAAATGAATTTAAAGTTGCTGAAAAGCAAGCATTTATAATGAGGAATTGTGAAATAGAAGAATTTGGTAATAATGGACTTAAATATGGTAGAACTAATTTTAATTCGAGTGAAGATAAGATAATGAAAACAAATTTGTTTCTTACTGCAGAAGTTGAGAAAGATTTTGCAAAATTAGGGATATCATTTAGAAAATCAAATAATGAAGAAGTTAAATCAGAAATAAACTCAAGATATGTATTTAAAGAAATGAAGAAAGTATCATTAAAATTCAGAAGCGAATATTTAGAACCAACTGAAGATTTTGATAAAGAAGTAAGAGATGCCATAGAATCTGAAAACCCTAGAAAATTTAAAGAAATCACCAAGAAGTACGGTCAATTTGTTCTAACTAAAGTTGATTTGGGCGGTAAAGTTTGCTTTGAAGGGACAAAAACATTAAATAAATATTCTAAAGAAAATACTAATACATATTCAGCTGCTTTGCCTTTAAAAGCCAAAATAGAGCATACCACCATAAAATCAAATGAAAATAATAGTTGTTCTGAAGAAGAATTTTTCAAATTAATTGGAGGAAAAGGAGTTGATAATATTAAAACATTTCAAGAATTCGATGAAAAAGTTTGGGCTAAATCTTTGAAAGATTTTAGAGATTGGGATTGTGTAAAATACGAAAAACCAATTAGTATTTTTCAACCTTTATGCGATGAATTACGTAAAAAAATTTACAAATTAATTGGAAAAAAGATCCTTCATTTTGAAACAAAGGAATTCAATTATGAGAGTGGAAGTCCAGGTATATTTGAATTGAACATGCCATCAAATATTTCGGAAATTCTTCAAAATAAAGAAGCTGAATGTAACATTTTTGCGACGGTTATTGACACAGAAGGAAAGAAAGGAGATATTTTTAGTTGTCAAATTCATTACCCATCAGATGATAAAGATGATAATGAAAATCCACGCCTTACAATTCATTGTATTCAAGGATCCGCTGGAAAACGTAAATACAAATTGAAAATTAGTTGGTTGATTGTTGGTTATGATATAAATTTCACTTTCATTCTTTCAGATTTCAATATTCAATTAAATGTATTAGAAAATAAATTTGATGCATCAACTATGACATCATCTACGAATATCTTAGATTTTGAACATGATTCAGATATTCTTTGTTTTGGAATCCCTGTATTAGGAAAATTTTGTTTTTCAAATAAGTCTCTTGTTATTGGGCATCATTTTTTCAATGTTCAAGAAGGAAATAAAATTGGAACATACGCATTTTCTTATTCTTTGAAAGATAAACATTATGTCAATTTGCCTACCTTCACTTTATATATACTTGTCATTTCAAATTTTCCAACTTCTGGTGCTTATGGAAAATCACATTTTAATTGTACTAGCAAAGCTGATAATATTAAAAAGGCAGCTAAAAAAGCAGCTAATCAAATACCAGAGTTGCTTAAACTAGCAAAACTTGATTCCAAATCATTAAACCCAAGATTTATTAGTTTATATTCCAAAGGAAAAGATGATTGTAGTCCAATTTTTCCGCAACAAAAATTTGGTGAAGTTCGAAAAAGATGTATTAAATCTATTAAATCTTGTAAACACGATGATTGTACTTGTAAAAATGAAAATATGAAAAAATCAGAGAATAATCTGGAATATGTATTCTTTGATCCAAATCAAGGTATTTCTTTTTTTATTTAATTTATTTAAATTTATTAATTATTTTATTAAACAAAATTCCCTTTTTATTAGATAATATTCTTTCTCGTGTGAAATTTTCTTTGTATATTTTGGATCAAGATGGTTAAATTTGTTAAACTGTCTACGTAGTCATTTTTATTAGAAGTATTTATTTGTTTATTAAGTTCTTTATTTATCTAGTAAAGGTCATTTATGTAAATTTATTACGGCGGTTGGAGTAGTTATTACCGAATTCCTATATATATAATTTTTAGATATTTAAAATAAGTCGAAATTTTTTTTTGAATCAATGCGTTGTATTTTATTAAATTATACATATATATTTATCTATATAATTATAATGCACTATATGTTATCTTTATACGTAAAACAAATGTGACCATAGATGATCCGAAATATCCGAATTTTTTAACAGATCCATGGATTGATTCATCTGGGTCCATCCTAGTTTAATTATATACAACATTTTTATTCCATTATTCGAAATGCAAACATGAAACATTTAAATCAATTAAATGGGTGACCGATATTTTTACCACATTAAATAATTTTATTAATTTTTATTAAACGTTATGAATTTTATTAGGGATAGCAACGGTCACGCGGTTATAACCGGTCATAACCGGTCATAACCGTGACCGATATCGGTTCGGTCAAAGGGTCTGACCAATCGTTTGACCGACCGTTTGACTGACCATTTCGACTGATCATTCTAGTCAAATAATAAATATTAATATTTGCATTAAAATGTTTGGTAAAAACTAGTTGCATTGGTCAATCAAACAATTAGGGTAACTCCCAGGGATCGGTTAAGCGATCGGTCAAAGTGGTCGATCAAACGGTCGGTCAAGGCGGTCGGTCAAGACAGTCGCTTAAAAGTTCATAACTGATCATGACCGACCGATGACCGACCGTTGCCAACCCTAAATTTTATAAATGCATAAAGTAAGAAACTATATTTTACTAAAAGAAAAATTTAAATCGTATGAAATGTGAACGTAAGAAGAGAATTGGAAAAATTGAGAATGTACTTTTGATGATTAGACTCTCACGTCCCATTAAAGATGATTTAAATTACTAATTTATTATATAGTCACGATTAAAAAAATACTAAATTCACTGTTTACTAAAAAAATCACCATAATCAAAATTTATAAAATTAGTTTCGAATATTTATTTGGAAAAAAAAAGCAGTTAAGCTCGTGTAACTCTATACAAGTAAATATAAGATCTGCCTAACCAAACTTTTAGTTACACAATGTTGTAAACGAATTAATAAGGTTAACATCACAATGGGAATTACTTTTTTCCCCTCTCTTTTCTCTTCATTAAAAATTATAAAAAATAATAATGAATGATAATAATCTTTTTAAAAAATTATCTCAAAATTTACTTGAAATTTTGTACGATGACGAATATTGTGATATTACAATTGAAGTTGGTGAAGACCCCTATGTAAAAATATTTCGTGCTCATATGGTCATTTTAAACTATCGTTCTCCTTATTTGCGAAGAATGTTGTCAACTTATCAAAAGAAGAGTGATGAAACTTTGGTACAAATTAAATTACCAAATATTTTACCAGATATTTTTCAAATAATTTTAAGGTATAATAAATAAAGAACGAAGCGTCTTTTTTTTTATAAATATTTTTTTTTTTTTTTTAATCGTGAACGATTTTCTATATATATATATTATATTGTAGGTATATTTATGTGGGAAGGCTATCATTGGAACAATATGATAATTTTGATATCATTAAAATTTTGGATACCGCCAACGAACTAAATCTTCAGGATTTAGTTAACTATTTACAATCCTTTTTAATTAAAAAAAAATCAGATTGGATGGAACAAAATTTTAATTCAATATATCAAATAGGTTTTAAAAATGATTCTTTTTCTGAACTTCAAAATTATTGTACTGATTTAATGTCCAAAGTTCCAGATAAGATTTTTAAATCATTAGATTTTTCTACATTTCCGGAAAATCTTTTGGTTTCGCTTATTCAAAATGATAATCTTCAAATGAGTGAAATTCAAGTATGGAATCATGTACTTAAATGGGGACTTGCACAAAATCCTGGGCTTTCTTCAACAGATCCTTCTAATTATTCAAAAGATGATTTTAATACTTTAAAGAATACCTTACAACAATTTATTCCTTTTATTAGGTTCTATAATTTAACTTCTAAAGAATTTTCGGATGAAGTGATGCCTTATAAGAAAGTTTTACCAAAGGAATTATATAAGGATTTATTAAAAACTTATTTAAATTTACATCCTGATAGCAAACCAAGTAATAAATCAAAACCTCGTATGACTAAAAAAATTAAAAAAAATCATATTGATGACGACGACGATTTTATTGATTTAGCTGATGATGATCAAAACCAAAATGAGTCAGCTGAAGTTCTTATACCAGGAAGCCGAAAGAGAAAGTTATTTGATTTTACAGTTGAAAAGAAGAAACAAGATTTTACAGTTAGAAGAAAACTAGGTGTGTAAATATATATATAAATTCTATATACAATACTTATATTTTCTAATATATATTATTTTTCCCTTTTTATTAAAGCGACATCATCATGTGTTAAGAGAAAACTCTCCCCATTCAACAGCTTCGTGAAGTCTGAATTATTTAAAGTTAGGGCTGAAAATCCTGACCTTGATCATAAAGCTGCTTTCAGACTTGTAGCCGAAAATTGGAAGAACATTCCCAATAATCCAAAGGTATATGCATTTATTTTACTTTTCTTCAATGTTTTATCATTGTGACTTCAGTTTTTATAATCAACTCACATGTCACCTAAAAAATTACTTTTTTTCCTACTGAACCAGGCAAACCATTTTAGTAAATCCTGAACGACTCGGACACTCACATATAGAAGATTGTTTACTTATCTTTTGAGATTAGCCGGAATCGAATTTTTATTTAGCGTAAATATAAAAACATTAAATAGTCTGTTTTAAAATTGATTTACAATTTTTGTAATATTTTATTGGCTGATCGACAAGAATTATACAGTAGTTGATTAAAATCAATTTTAAAAATAAAGTCGACATCTATCTGTGATATTGAAATATAAAATCTGAATCAAAAACTTTATAAAATTTATCAAGTAACAATATAATCTACAAAAATTTGACGTAAGAAAACGTACCGGATACTAAATGGAAATAATTTTTGTTGTAATTAATATGGCGTAATTTTCATTTTTGGTATCCAAACACTTTGATGCTAATTGATCTTGCTTAATAATTATACAATATTGGATTGTATAATTTATAATTATCTTCTTTAAATTAATAATAAGTTGGATGAATCGTCATAAACTCTTTTGAGTTGAAAGAATTTCAGATACACGAAAGAAAAGGAGTATTTGATACTCACATATTATAGCTAAAGATCTGAGTTAAAATGGATTAATTTATTATTTGTGAAAGTTATATTAAGTAATTTATCATTGTCATTTTATATTTTATTGATTAGAAAATCATTTTGATATTTATTTTAAAATTTTTATTTATAATGTTGTAATAATTTAACTTTAAATACAAAAAGAGCTTGTCTATTTTTTTGCAAAATATTTACTTTAGTACAAATGGGTATTTTATTTTTATTCTATGTAGTTAAATGTTTGGTTAATTCCAAAAAAAGGGAATATGTGATAATAGTAAAAAAAAATATTCCGATTATAAGCCACAATGACATAATCAAATATTTGAGGCCTATGTTGCAATAAGTTGAGCGCAATTAATCTACATTTTAAAAATCAATTTAAACGATTTTATTAATTATTTATTAATGTTAAGCGGTCAAAATATATAAATTGCTTGTGGGGGAATAGTTGATTGATAGATGAAAGATTTGATATTCTGTGTTATTCTGCCCTATTTTTAGTTTTGTAATCATAATTTGTTCAATTCCTTCAAATATACATTTGCATCTCTATATTCTTAACACGTAAAGTCAACAACTCAACAAATTGAACAGTTTTTACTGGAATAGTCCATACCCCCCGTCTGTGATTGGTTGTATTTGTTACACGTAAACACAGAAATATACTTCACTAATACTTAAAGTATTATTAATTGTTTAAATTTATTCTGATTAGATTAGAGTTATATCTTAAAATCATGTTAGGATGGTAAAGGATTAGGATTAGGATTAGGATTTAAAGGGTTAAGGTATTTGCTTTTCATGTGTGGCAGCAAGTGTTGATCAAATATTAATCTCTCCGGACTCAACAACAGTTCCTGGAAACGTTCCCTACCTAGTTATATATATAGATTATGTATGAAATGTATACAATGTATGATATTTTATATAATTTAAGTACAAAAATTTTATGCAGTACACATAATATCTGGTATATATTTTCGCATATAATTTTGTAAAATTATTTGATGTTGCTGGATCTTGAGTAATTCTATATAATCAAATTGAAAGGGAGTTAATGTTTTCAGTTAAATTTATAATGTTCAATCATAAAAAATTTTTTTTTTCAAAAAATACTTTAGATTTTTACTATCCCATTTTGCAATGAAACTATCTAACCAAATGGTTTTACTATTGTAAGGAATCTATTCCATAACTTCTGATAATTTTAATTGAGTATCTTGCTATAATTATTAAAATTATTTATTGAAATCTTGTTGAGCCAATTTAAAATTACAATTTTGACAATAATAATCATAAATATTTGGTTTATAACATTCAAATCTTTAAATTATTTTGTCCTTGTTGATTATACATATAATAATAAAATGACCTTGGTTATGTTGTAGCCCAAATTCTACCATGTCTCAAATCAAACTTGGGAAAACCTTATATCCAAAATTTATGATAGTTTGAGACGTTAAACATTTAAAATTTACTAATTTAGTTTGGGATATAGTTAAATTTTGGAGTCAGATTTGACGTTCAGGTATATTTTTTTTTGTAATATAATATCAATGTTTCTAATATATTATGTGGCAAATTAAATTCCATATTTGGCTAATCAATTTCTCAATTAGGCCTTTTTGATCATGCATGATTTATTAATTAGTTGTGAATTTTGAATATTAGGGAGAAATTATGAGTCATTAACCAATTATAGAAACTTTTCATGTAAACAAATAGCAATGATCAGAATTTTACGTAATGTAATTTATTATTGATAATTTTGACTCATTTTTATATTCTTAATATTTTTAATTATATAAATACCTCCAAAATTCTATATTATTTTTTTAATTATAATATTAAATATATTAAAATATCCTTAGAGCTCATTCACCTTATTTTAAAAATACATTATCAGCTTATTTTCTCTCTCTATCATTTTTAATAATAATTACTCCCAACAATAAATTCCTTTAAACTTCCTCTTCTCTTCCTTATACTGTATATAGAGGTCTTCTTCGTATCAGGCAAGGAAAGACCGGTCAGATCTGGCTGGTTTGGTTTAGACTAGAATTCCCTTTCCATTTCTTCATATACTTATTGACTACTTTATTTATGAGCTTATGTAATACAAACACCCATCCATATTTGGAGAAAACGAAGATTTGATGATTTTAAAAGAGAAATTTGGATTAATTTTATGGACATAAATAAAGCTTAATAACTCAGGCAGAAACAGATAATATTCTACAATTTTCATAAAGAAAATTAAGTCAGGAGAAGAGAGTGTAAAGATGGTATAATAGGGTGAATATAACGCAGGATTTTTTTTTATCATCAACAAAATTAACTGGTAATGTGTGTAAGAAAGATACAAATAAAAGAGAGCACCAGAGAGAAAGAGGATATGAAAGAAACACCAAGAAGAAAAGAACATAAAACAATGATGTACATTTTTATTTACAAAACAAATAACATAATGTTGAATGACTAGAAGATGGATTGGACGAAGTATATTTCATCATTAGCAATTCTTCTTTAAAACCAATATTGTAGAAATTTAAATGGAATGCTATGTGAATTGAAAGAAGAAGGAAACCAAGGTGTTTGGGTTCCAAGGGGGGGTATGGTCGCAAGGCTGAAACTTAGAAAGGGCACCACCATATGGCAAACATAAAAGGAGATTTATATCAAAGTCTAAAGTGAATACAGGAAAATTTGAATTATGAACAAATAATGAATCAAAGTAAATAAATATAGATGACAAACAAATAGTCAAAATTATATGGTTTAAGATAAAATAATATCATACAAAAAACTGGGTGTATGGGTGGAATAAAGGATAACAAAGAAATTGGTATAACAACCTAAAATCAGAATTGATTAATAAGAAATAGATGTGATATAAATACAAATAGTTATTATTTTGGAAGACATACAGAATAGTTATTATATTAATTTTTAGTTTATTATTTAGTAGAAGATATAATTATAACATTTATTATTATTTTTTTTTTATAATTTATGTAATTTTAATTAACTTATTATATTTACTAAAAATGAATAAATAAATAATAAACCTATTAAATTGTTTAAAAATATGAACATAATATAAATACATATGATTATATCATTAAGAATATAATATATACTTCTAATATATCAAATCAAAATTTTGAAAAAATAATTAGCAGTATGGTCAAATTAATAATGTATGTTTATTGAAAAAATTTTAAAGAAATGCATCAGTTTGCGATATAATAATAACTAAGGAATTGTGAGGCTTCATGTAAGAATGCTCACATTTTTTAATATGAATTAATTAACTATAAAAAAATTTAATAAATTATAATTCAAAGAAAAAATTCACTCACTAGTCCATTTCGAAGATAGTGGCTAAACTATAAAATAATATATTATAAATTAAAGAAAATAATTCCCACCTATCAATCATTGTTTGCACAATGATTCATCTGTTCATCCAGAAGACTCAAAACTTTCTTAAATCTGAAAATTCTAAAGAAGATTTTTTTTGGCTAACTGTGTAGTAAATTCTACTGTATAAAAAAATATAATAATAATCAAATTGTTAATTGATTAATCTCACAAATGACACTTAGGTTGGAATTATGCCATCATAGTAGATAGTCAAAAATAAACATTATGTTTATGACTAAAAAATTTATGTAATACACTTTATAACATTAACACCATTCACATTTCAGAAAACAATAAAATTTACTTTAGACAATTATTGTCTTTAGATTAATTAGTCATGAATCGCCATAACTTTTAATTTTACTTATAATAAATTTTATTTTTTTTTTCTTGAAACAAACTTCTATGGACTAGCCCTTATCATTAGTAAAACCTCATCTTGTTCCGATCTTGCTTCATTCCGAAACCTTGTATTGCTCCCTCTTCTTTCGATACATGTATTCCCAATTTTTTCCATCTATATCCCAAGGGTTTATAAAATTCTATTTATTTTTATTTTTTTTTTCTTTTGTTATAGTAATATTTCCAAAATAGAATTTCCTTTTTACTTTATATGTTTTTTTTATTATTCATTATTTGGAAAAGATTTTAAAACTAATAATAAATTTTATTTGTTTTATATAAAAATATACATAATAAAATTAATAATTATCATATCTATTATTCGTTATTCACTTCACTAATACTTAAAGTACCATGTGTAGGGCCTGCCAAAGGCAGGCCCTACACATGATCATTAATTATTTAAATTTATTCTGGTTAGATTAGAGTTCTATCTTAAAATCATATTAGGAAGGTAAAGGATTAGGATTTAGATTAAATAGTAGAATCAAAAAAAAAATTTTTGAATAAAGAATTTCATTTAATTAAAGAAATTAATGATTCGTTTAACTTCAAATTTATTTATTTTTTTTTTGGATTTTCATTATTACTTCAAATCTCGTATATTATCAAATCGCTTAAAATTTTTTCAAAATTAAATCAATTGTTTCAATAATTTCACAATAAAAAGATTATTAAAAAGTTTTATTTTATATATCAATGTCATTATATTTAATTAAAAAAATTTTATAATTTCGTTAAATAATTACATATTTATTGGACAAAATAATACAATCATTTTGTGGCACGCACCCTACCTGATGATAAAGATTTTGAGCACAATTTTTAATAATCATTTGAATAAATTAACACAAGAACCATAAAATAATAAACTAATTACAGAAATTAATTCATAAGCCAGGATCATGTTACACAATTTCCTTATTAATTGCGCGCTATTTATTTTATTTTGGAAACTTATTTCTAATGATCTTATGATTCTTTACCAGATTGACGTATTCTTGTTGTGAAAGAGTTTCTTGTATCTGGTTTTAATTATTATCCTATTTCGAATCTCCAAAACATTTGAGCTATGAATTCCTTAAATTGTCCGAATTCCTATAAAATTGTTTTACAATTTTCAAAATCAGTTTATTTGTTATAAAGTTGAGAATTATCAATTTTGAAAAACAATAGATTATAAATTATTTTATATAATCCCAAATTTATTAATAAAATTTGAATTTGACATTAGAATTCAACGGAATAAACGAATTTATACCTTATTAGTTACTAAATATAGGTGCTTTTTAGGTTATCATCGTCTTATTGCTGCGCCTCAAAATTTTATCATTGTTTAGTTGTACTACATTTACTATTACATTATGCATTGATCGTATTTCCTTATCAAACTCATTGTCTCATTGCTTTCACAGATTTGGCGATCAATAAATAAAAAATGCTTTTTTTAAAAAAAAAAAAAAAAAAAAAAAAATTGACTAAAAAATGTCAAATGTTACTGATATAAAAGATTTGAATTATTATATTAATTGGTTAGAAAATTCAATTTCTAATGAACATATAAAATATTATGAATATTCAGATTTCAAAAATAGAAGACCAATAGGAAATGGTGCATTTGGAAGCGTCTTTTGTGCTAACTGGAAAAATACTGAAACTATTTTAGCGTTGAAGGCTTTCAACAATCAAAATTCAACCCTGCATGAAGTAGTCAAAGAGGTAGGAGATTTATAATTTTCATGATTTTTTAAATTTATCAGTTATATTTTATATTAATAGTTCATTATTGTATTTTATAATTATAGATAAAACTACATCTGAGTGTTCATTTTCATGCAAATATAATAAAATTCTATGGAATCACAAAGATTGAAACTGGTGAGAATAAAAGGAAAAACAAATTTTATTTATTTTAACAAATAATCTTTTAATTATTTTCTTTTTTATTTTATTTAGATTTAATTCATAAACTGAACAATTATTCGTTAGTTTTGGAATATGCCGATGGCGGTACATTACAAAATTATTTAAAAGAGCATTTCAATGAACTTGAATGGACCGACAAAATTAACCTAGCCTTACAATTAACAAGGGCTATATTGTGTTTACATGAAAATGATATTATTCATTGTGATTTGGTAAGATAATTAATATAATTTGTCGTTAACAGTTTTAAAAATCTAAATTAATTGTAATACATCATCTTTTTTTTTTTAATTTAAACGAAGCATGCAAAAAATATACTCGTACATCAGAGAACCATTAAGTTGGCAGACTTTGGTTTATCAAAAAAAATTGATGAAGCATCAAATAGTACATCAAAAGTGCTTGGTGTGATGCCTTACATGGATCCAAAAAGTTTCAAAAATCATAATAATAAAAGTAATAATTATTTATTAAATAAAAAATCTGATGTTTATAGTATTGGAGTTATAATGTGGCAAATTTCAAGTGGAAAAAGACCATTTTATTCTGAAAGTATGGAATATGATGTATGTTTGAAAATTAAAATATTAGAAGGAGAAAGAGAAAAGGTTATTGATGGAACTCCTCTTGTGTACAGTAACTTATATGCAGGTAAGACATGTTAATTTTCTTTTTTTTTTTAAAAAAAAAATGAATTTATATAATATTATTTGTTCATTGTTTTAATTAGAATGTTGGAACAACGAACCAGATAAGCGTCCAGATATACAAGAAGTTGTTTCAATTCTTCAAACAGTTCTTGAGGAAAATTGTATGCATCTTGATAATCAAACAATTGTTAAAGAAAATTGTATGCATCATATTAATGAAAATTTATCATATAAGCTTAATTCAAATTTATACGATGAATCTATGGGTTCTAATATTAATGACTTAAGAATAGATTCAAACATAATTGAATTTAAAAGCAATTTACAAACTCATGAAACAGTTTTTATAGAAAGCAGAAGCACTGATCTATCGAGAATATTCAATCAAAAAGTGGCAGAATCATCAACTAGTACATCTAATCCAGAATTTGATAATATAAATCATACGACTGTTAATGAGTTAATCAAATATATAACTAATGAACATGATAAAGGTATTACTTTTGATCAAATTCAACAACTCATCAATAAACAAATACTTCAATCTAATCAAGATACAGGAAAACTAGTAAAATGGCTCAAAAAAAATCAAGTTGAAACGCAATATGTTTGGTTTTTAGGATTATTTTATTATTATAATATTGATTCAGAAGAAAATAATAATGAAGCATTTCAATTATTCTCAAAAGCATCAGAAGATGATAACTTTACGATAGCACAAGTTTATCTTGCTAAATGTTATATTGATGGACATGGAACTGAGGAGAATAAAAGTTTAGCCTTCAATTGGTATAAAAAGGCTGCAAAAAATGGAAGTATTATTGGACAATTTTATTTAGGATATTGTTATGAATTCAATATTGGAATTAAAAATAACGAAAATAAATTTATTGAATGGTATCAAAAAGCAACTAATAATGGAAATACAACTGCAATGCTTTATCTTGCAAATTGTTATAAATTAGGAAAAGGTGTTGAAAAAGATGAAAATAAGGCATTTAAATGTTATAAATTTTTGGCTAAAAAGGAAATTTCTGATGCTCAATTACAACTTGGAAATTGTCTTTTTTATGGAATTGGAACAAGAACGGACAGAGATTTAGCTTTTTATTGGTATAGAAAAGCAGAAAAAAATGGAAATATTATTGTAAAAGATAATCTTAAAAAGCATTGTCATTGTAATAAGGGAAATCAAACAATTAATCTTTTAAAATTAATTTTTTTAAGTTTAAGCCAATTTGGATCACATTGTATTGGAAAAATATTATTAAAAACGAGTTATGAAAAAGCATTTTATTATTTTCAAAAAACAGCAGAAAATGGAGATAAAATTTCACAATTTAATTTAGGTAAATGTTATATTGATGGTAGAGGTGTAAATAAAAATGGAAATAAAGGCTTTGAATTAACCAAAAAATCTGCTGAACAAGGTTATGTTGATGGACAATATCTACTTGGTTATTGTTATTATTATGGGACTGGAACTGATATTAATAAAGCAAAAGCAGTTGAGCTATTTAAAATTGCTGCTAATAAACAACATTATAAAGCGCAACATGCTCTTGGAATATCATATGAATGTGGAATTGATACAGAAATAAATTTAGAAAAGGCCTTTGATTGGTATAGTAAATCAGCTGAAAAAGGGTACGAAGTTGCACAATATCGTTTAGGTTTGTGTTATGAGTTTGGAAAAGGTATTGAAAAGAATGAAGTTAAAGCTTTGGAATATTATAAAAAATTAGCAGAACGAGGATATTTAGATGCACAAGTTAAACTTGGTTGTTTATATGATTGTGGTAAAGGAACAAAAAAGGATTTAGAAAAGGCTGTTTATTGGTTTCAAAAAGCAGCTGATAAAGGAGATGATTCTGCACAATATAATTTAGGTCTTTGTTACGAATCTGGACAAGGTGTTGAAAAGGATGAAGTTAAGGCATTTAAATATTATAAAAAATCAGCAGAACAAGGAGATTTAGATGCACTATTTAAATTTGCTGAATGTTATGATGAAGGAATTGGTATCGAAGTTAATGCAGAAAAAGCATTTAAATTATATAAAGAGGCAGCTGAAAAAGGATATGAGGTTGCACTTGGACAGTATAATTTAGGTAATTGTTACGAGTATGGAGAAGGTGTTGAAAAGGATGAAGTTAAGGCATTTAAATATTATAAAAAATCAGCAGAACAAGGACATATAGATGCATTATTTAAATTTGCTGAATGTTATGATAAAGGAATTGGTATTGAAGCTAATGCAGAAAAAGCATTTAAATTATATAAAGCAGCAGCTGAAAAAGGACATAAAATTGCACAGTATAATTTAGGTGTTTGTTACGAATATGGAAAAGGTGTTGAAAAGGATGAAGTTAAAGCATTTGAATATTTTGAAAAATCGGCTGAAAAAGGATATTTAAATGCACAATTTAANTTTGCTTATTGTTATGGGGAAGGAATCGGTATTAAAGTTAATGTAGAAAAAGCATTTAAATTATATAAAAAAGCAGCTGAAAAAGGACATGAGATTGCACAATATAATTTAGGTATATATTATGAATATGGAAAGGGTGTTGGAATAGATAAAGTTAAAGCATTCGAAAATTATAAAAAGTCAGCTGAAAAAGGATATTTAAATGCACA
>QKYT01000011.1:109263-119353 GCA_003550305.1 Glomus cerebriforme | reverse complement strand
AGACAAAGATGAAATAAAGAAACTATTAATAGAAAAATCGGAAAAATATAATATGAGCATAACATTATTAAATAGATGGATAGGATCAATAATAGAATTAGAAAAAGACTACAAAAGTATTTGGTATAATGAATCAATTAGTGACATAGTAAATANATAGATTTAAATTAGGTTTTTATATATATACATCTTTATAATGTANTAACATAGNTTATATATAATTATACTCATATAATTACATCATAAACGTATAAAGATACAAATAAAATAAAAATAAATATCGATTTCCTTAATAGTCACGATTAGTGTAACGGTAGTACAATTGTGCGTAGAAGTTTCATTTATATTTAAAAAATGCTTATTTAAGAAGGAAGAAAAAAAAAGAAAAAGAAAAGCATACACAACAATGTTTTTAAATAATGAAATTTCAAAAGATAATGATGATGAATTTTTAAAAGATTTTTTAAAAGATTTTTATCAACAAATTATGAAATTAATAGATTATAAAAATTTTGAAAATATTTTACTAGAATGGATAAAAGAATATCTTAATAATGATGAAAAAATTTTTGAAAAAATTTTTATATTAATGAAAAATCATAAAGAAAATGAAAATTGGTTTTCATGTTTAATAGGATTTTTTTATAATTATGGTATAGGTAATAATAATATTATTGATAAAAATAATTCTTTAAAATTTTATTTATTATCAATTAATAATTATAAAAATATTTATAATGATGATGATGAAAATAAAAAATTATTTTCAATATATCAATTAATTAATCTTATTATTTCAAAATTTTTATTATCATTTTATTATTATAAAGATATTATTTTAGTCAAAAGAGATTTAATTATAAAGCAATTTGAATATTTGGAAAATCTTCACGTAATGTCTCATGATCAGTTTGAAAATTTTAATGGGTTAAAAATGATTAATCTATGTAAAGATGAGATAAATGTTATGGAAAAATATTTTGAATCTCAAGATAACGATAATCTTTATGAAAATCAAATAGATCATGTTAAAATGAAAGAATTGGTAGAATTAAATAATTTAGGCTATTGTTATCAATATGGGATAGGAAAGGAGAAAGATAAATTTAAAGCATTTGAATGTTATTTGAAATCAGCAGAAGGAGGAAATTCTGGTGCACAAAATAATTTGGGTTATTGTTATCAGAATGGAATTGGAACGAAAAAAGATGAAAAGAAAGCATTTGAATGGTATTTAAAAGCAGCTAACGAGGGAGATATATATGCACAATATAATTTAGGTGTTTGTTATCAAAGTGGAATAGGAATAAATAAGGATGATAAATTATCTTTTGAATGGTATCTTAAATCTGCTGAAAAAGATTATTTATCTGCACAAAATATATTAGGTAATTATTATCAAAATGGTATTGGAATATCCAAAGATGAGAATAAAGCATTTGAATGGTATATGAAATCTGCTAAAGGAGGTAATTTAGATGCAAAAAATTATTTAGGTAATTGTTATAGAAATGGAATTGGAATATCTAAAGATGGAAAAAAATCATTTGAATGGTATACTAAAGCCGCTAAAGAAGGAAATTTAGATGCAGAAAATAATTTAGGTGACTGTTATAAGTATGGAATCGGAATAGGAATAGATATGGAAAAAGCTATTTACTGGCATAATAAAGCAGCAGAAAATGGATCTGAAATAGCACAATATAATTTAGGTTATTATTATAAACATGGAATAGTAGTTGAAAAAGATGAAATTAAAGCATTTGAATATTATAAAAAAGCTGCTGAAAAAAATTATGTAAATGCTCTATCAGAACTTGGATATTGTTATAATGTGGGAATTGGAACTGAAATTAATGAAACAAAAGCTTTTTATTTCTATAAAATAGCAGCTGAAAATGGTCATGGTACTGCACAATACAATCTTGGTTATTTATATGAAAAGGGTAAAGGTACAATAAAAGATTTAGAGAAAGCTACTTACTGGTATAATAGAGCAGCAGAAAATGGAAATAAAATAGCACAATATTATTTAGGTTATTATCATGAATTTGGAATAGGAGTTGAAAAAAATGTAATTAAAGCATTCGAATATTATAAAAAATCTGCCAATCAGAAATATTTAGAATCTCAATTTAAAGTTGGTTATTCATATAATTATGGTCAAGGAACAGAAAAGGATTTAGAAAAGGCCGTTTATTGGTATCAAAAAGCAGCTGAAAAAGGTCATGAAATTGCACAATATAATTTAGGACAATTATATATGTTAGGAGATGGTGTTAAAAAGAATGATATAAAAGCTTTTGAGTACTATACAAAATCAGCTAATCAAGAATATTTAGATGCTCAATTTAAACTTGGATATTGTTATTATAATGGAATTGGAACTGAAGTTAATAAAACAAAAGCATTTGAGTTATATAAAATTGCTGCTGAAAGAGAACATGTGATTGCACAAAATAATCTAGGAATCTTATATGAAGTTATGGAAAAGGATTCAGAAAAAGCATTTTATTGGTATTATAAGGCAGCAAAAAATGGATTTATAGCAGGACAATATAATTTAGCTCAATGTTATATGTTTGGAAAAGGTGTAAAAGAAGATAAAACTCAGGCTTTTGAATATTATAAAAAATCAGCAGAAAAAGAGTATTTAAATGCTCAATTTAAACTTGGATATTGTTATGATAATGGAATTGGAACTGAGATGAATAAAACAAAAGCATTTGAATTATACAGAATAGCAGCTGAGAGAGGACATATTATTGCACAAAATGATCTTGGAAAATTTTATAAAAACACAGAAAAAGATTTAGAAAAGGCTGTTTACTGGTATAAGAAATCAGCTGAAAGAGGATATTTGGAAGCTCAATTTCAACTTGGTTATTTATATAATCGTGGTCAAGGAACAAAAAAAGATTTAAAAAAGGCTATTTATTGGTATCAGAAAGCAGCAGAAAAAGAACATGAAGTTGCACAATATAATTTAGGTGAATGTTATGAATTAGGAAATGGAATAAATAAGAATGAAATTAAAGCATTTGAATATTATAAGAAATCTAGTGAAGGCGGATGTATAGGTATAAAATTCATACTTGGATATTGCTATATAAATGGTATTGGAACTGAAGTTGATAAGGCAAAGGGATTAGAATTATATAATGAGGCATCTAAAGGGAGCAGTAATGTAATTGATGAAAATGGTGAATTAATATTAAGTGATTTAGATAATGTTGATTATTGGTATCATCAAGCTGCAGGAAATGACAATAGAACTGCATTATATAAATTAGGTGAAATTTATGAATTAGGTAAAGGTGTTTGTCAAAATGAAACACGAGCATACATATTTTATAAAAAATCAGCTGATCAAGGATTTATAGACGCTTATTATAAACTTGGATACTTTTATAGTCATGGAATTGAGGTTGATATTAATAAAGAAAAGGCATTTGAATTATATGAAATTGCTGCAAAAGGAGGAAACGTTGATGCACAAAGAAGTCTTGCAACTTTATATGAGCAAGGTGAAGGAACAGGAAAAAACATAGAAAATGCTATTTATTGGTACAATAAAGCTGCAGAAAATGGATGTTTAAAGATCAAATAACTTTTTATTAATTAAATTAATCAATCATTTATTTATTATGATACAAAGCACTTGATTTTATTTTTATTAAAATTTTTATTTCTGCCATCTTTATAAAATCAATTATTTCACTTAAGTTAAAATTTATTTTTAAAATATGCAATATACAGTAGCAAGAAAAATATAAATCCATTTCTGAATACTAGACGAAGAAATTAAAAAGACCAAACTCAAATAGAACTTAAAGTAACAGACTAAACCAGAACAAACGAATTTTATAAGGAGAAAAATAAATGTTACGAATGTTTTTTGGAGAAAATATTCTAGCAAATGACAAATAATTTAATAACCATTAATAGCCAACGCTAAATACAGAATTACTATACAACTAGACCACAAACAATAAGACAAACATGTTTGAAAGATATTTAGTGGAGTTAGAAAATTGAAAATAAAATGAAATGTATTTAATAGAAACAATCATTTACTTAATCTTTAAGGCAAAAATTTCTAGCAGTATTTAAGTTAAAACCCGTAATACCTTTATATCTGTATTATACAAATTGCATTTAAATAATTTTAAACTTGGCGGCATATAAATCAATATAAAATTATATTTTTGTCATAGTTTTTAGTCGGTATTTACTAAATATTATAATATTACAAATAAAAATCAATATTCGCTATTCATTATTTTATTAAAAAATTTTTTTTTACTACTGTTATATAAATCAAATTAAAGGTTATTTGTAAATATATTTAATAGCAAATGTGTCCCACTTGATTGTTGATATTACTAACATCACCAAATTTCTTTTTTCCTTTATATTTTATGCAAATATGCTGAGATACCAACAGAATAAACTCGCCTTGTCATAAGGAGAAATTCATAAATTCCAGATCAGTGGAAAGGTAAGGTAAACCAAATGTGGATGTTTCCTATTCCAAGCAATATCTGTTGAGTGCTTGGATCGTCAACATTGAGTATTAGAAACTATCAAAATTCGATATCAGATGAACTATGAAGGATGATGGTATTGATTTTTTTTGAAATTATTTTACATCATTTTTTTTTTATCGATAAAAAAATAAATAGTGCATTGGCTTCTTTGTTTTGAACCTCCCAACACTTGATCTTGCATTACGCAGCAGGTCTTAAACTAATATTCAACTTAAACTAATATTTTTCTCGTAGAAAAATTTAATTTAAATAATATAACTAGAAATTGTTTCGAATAACTTGCGTTATATTCATTAACGTCTATTATTATTAAATGTGTCAGCAAATTTAATAGGAAATTTCGATTCAAAAAAAAAAATAAATAAACACATGAAGTATGTAATCAACCGTGAAATCATGACTACCCGTGAAATAGGGTCCCGAACAATATTAATAGAGGTCATAGGCAGCAAAAAAAAATTTACCGCACATTTTTTTCAGGGTCAGAATTATAATAATGTCAGTCAGTTACTAAAATAAGTAATAAAATCCTAACTGGCATTATTAGAAATTGTGCAAGATCTACATGATTTTTTTTTGGCAAACTCTCATGTTACCTATTTTAGTGTTACTCGGTGTCCTCGTGAAATAATGTTTTATCACATGTAAAATGTATTAAAAAGTATTTTTTTTTAGAACTATCATCTCATTATACAGACGTCAAACTTATAATAAATTTCCTATCACCAATGAACTTATACTATATATGTAAATCTCTTTTAAAAAAATGATAAATTTTTTGATTTTTGCATTGGGTAAATTAACATGCAGGATTATGTAATTTAACATCTGATATTTACTTTTTTTTACGTATTTCCTTTTATGATAGCCAAGAAACCGCAGCCGCCTGTAACTGCGCCACATTATGACTGTATAACGTGGGACCGCATCGATAGATTTCTTTATTGGAATTCTCGTCAACATGATCCAGAACAAATCTGTATAAACTTTCCAATTAGAAATTTCTACAAATAATTGTGATACATTTTTTCATTGTAAAAAATAATTAAATAGGACTGCTTTTTGAGCATCTAAATCAAAATTTTTTTTTTTAAAAAAAATTGAAGTAATCAAGCATAAATTGTCAAGCATGCCAAAACGCAAAAGATATACAAATAACAAGTACAAGAAATGTGGTATATGTAAAAGAAATATAAGAAATAAAAGTCGTAAAGTTTGCTACATATGTTACAAAATAAAGAAGTTATTTAAACCAAGTGGGAACAAAATTATTGATGATTTTATCAGGTATACACAAAGTGATAATCAAAATGAGCAGGGAATGGAGTTTGTTTCTTTTGACCAATTCAAAAATATAGAATTTATTGCCGAAGGAGGATTTAGCAAAATTTATAAAGCTATTTGGGTCAATGGTCCAATTTATAATTGGCATTATATTAAAAATCGTAATACTTCTAATACTTCTCGAAGACAAAATTATTCAGTAGTTCTCAAAAAACTTAACGATTCTAAAGATGTTACATCAAAGCAGCTGAATGAGGTAGATATAATACACCTATTAATTAATGAAATTGCTAAATTCACAACACCAGCATTAGGGTAGAATTTTGGGCAAAGTTTCATTCCATTTTTAATTCTGCTCGCTCGAAATTCCACCTAATGCTGGTGCGATGGCACCTTAATTAATAAAGTTTTTATTATAATTATTTATTATTTAGCTTAAGGTATCTTATCAGATTTTTTCAAAAATGAAGTGGAATGGTTTTGTATCTATAGATAAAATTATCGAAATTATGGCGGTTCGGATGGAGCTAAGTTATCACGTGACATCCGAAAATATTTGTCAATATTTTGGAATTACTCAAGAACCAATTACTAAAGATATTATGATTATCATGCCATATTATGATTTAGGTGATTTGACAAATTATATTGGTAATTATTTTTATAATATTAGATGGCAAACAAAGTTGATTCATTTATGGTCAATAATGAATGCACTTAGAACAATGCATGAACAAGAAATTATCCACAAAGATTTACATAGTGGAAATATCCTTATTAACGATGATGATATAGTAATAGGTGATTTTGGCATTAGTAAATCTGCAACTGAATCTACAGATGATAATAATGAAAATTATGGTATTATTCCTTATATGGCACCAGAGATTTTTCAAGGAAAAAAATATACTAAAGATTCAGATATATACAGTTTTGGGATGATTATGTGGGAATTTATGACTGGAAGAAGACCTTTTTGGGATAGAATTCATGATACAGAACTTATAATTGAAATATGTGATGGCTTAAGACCACCAATTATTACAAATGCACCTGAAGGTTATATTGATTTAATGAAAGAATGCTGGCATGCTGATCCAGACAAAAGACCACCAGCTACTGTTATATGTTATAAAATTATTAGAGAAATTTATCAAAAGGAAATTAAAGATGTAAATTCTAAAAATCCGACTAAAATTATACCATCATCAGATATTGGACCTGTAACAATAAATAATCTAGGTGCTATTTATAAGAGTAGACCTTTAAGTAGCATGATTCAATCTGCAACGTCTTTAAGGAATTCAAGAAGTCAAAATATTAATTTGGAAACCGGTAAATAATTTATATTATCATGATGTTAAAATGTTGAATTATATTTAATATTTTTTTTATGATTATTTGTCTAGATCCATTTTATTATTATCAAAAGAATAACACAGCATCTAGTGGTAATTGTTTATTTGTTTATTGTTTAATTGAATATATTATTTATGAATTAATAATTATTATTTCTTTAAGATAAAAGAAAATTTGAACATGATTCGGTTGAAGATACTAATATCAATGGTATGTATAAAAAAATTACTTTATTTGTGATTTTTTTTTTATAAATCAATATACATTAATTTAAAATATTTATTTAGACCTAAATATTAAAAGGAGAAAATTATCTGAAAATGAAATTAATGGTAAATAATTTTTTTTGATTATTACCAAATAATCATGCCAACGATTTTTAATAACTTCATAAAATCTTTCGGTTTGATTTTAGATTATTTAACGAAAGAAATTGAATTAGATATTAACATGAATTTTAATCAACCCTATAAGAATGGTAAGTAATATTAGCGTATTATACTTTCAAATAATAATTTTTATCTCATATTAATCTAATTTTTTAATTCATAAACATAGAATATATCACCAAAGAGATTGATCTAGATATTAATAAGATTTGAATTTATTTAATTATTTTATTTTATACTTTATTTACTTTTGTGAACTTTTATTTATTATAAATGGTAGGATTATTATTTGTATTATTTGTAGTGTATATTTTATATATTTTATAACAAAATAAATATCTAAATTATTTTATAAGATTTATGAGGTGTTATATAAAATAAAGGATCACCTAATGTTACAAGATAAAAACTGAAAAAAAAAATTTAGTCTACCTTAAAGATTCTTATAAGCACTTTAATTGTTATTATGTTTTAGCAGAAATTATTTTCATAAACAAAAAAAATATATATTTATCCTTAACGGCGTGTTAAATTAACAATACTAAAATAAATGTAAATTTTTTTTTTTTTTTACATTGAATCAATAGTTTCATAATTAACTGAATTGGATTTAAGAAGCGCGTAGCGCAGTTGCAGTAGTGTTTCAGTTTCGATAATTAAAGATAATAGCCATCATTATAATATTAATACCTATACGAATAAATAAGACGAGATGTCAAAATTTGGTGAAGGTGGAAATTTGATGAATTCGAAGACGTTAATAAGAATAAAATACTAAAAAAGATAGTATTGGACATTAATATTAACAGAACAAATAACATCACAGTAGAAGATGAGTTGGACCATTGGACAAAGAAGGGTTTCTTCACCATCAGCTATTTCTTCTTTAACAACTATTCCTTCACTATCAGCAATTACTACTTTACCAACAAATACTGTGGAATTTTTTTTCTTTTGATGGAATACTATGTGAATTGAAAGATGGGTTATAAAATGAAAATAGTCAAATATGAAGATAAGAATAAACAATATTGTTTTGATGGTTGATACATGGAAATCAACTTTAGAGTATATATCAAAATCTTTAAATGGGCTGAAATAATAAAAAAGAATTCGGAAAAATTTGAATTAAAAGTGAGAAATAAAATTAATAAATCAAAAAATATAAAAGGAGCATGTTGTGAAAACTATAGAATGGAAAAATTAATGGATAAACAAATAGTCAAAATTTTGAACAAAACACCATAGGAAAAGCTGGGTGTATGTATGGGATAAAACAATAAAGAAATGGTTTAACAAAAATCGGGGCAATTAAGAAATAGATTTATGACAAATTAATGCATTCTAAAACAAATAGTTATTTAATTTAAAATTTTAGTTTATTATTTAGTTTATAATTTTCAAAGGATAAAAAAAAGTATTTTTTTGTCTTTAAATATAATTTAATAAGAATTATTCAAAGTTAATAAAATAAATAAACAGAATCAATAAATAAATATTAAATTGTTAAAAAGAATGATATTTGTATTATGATTATGTTTTTGAAATGGTTACGCAAAGTAGAAAAAAAGTCATTGATGATTTTATAAGATACACATTAACTAATCGTAATAATCGTATAGAATTTTTTCATATGATAGGTTAAAAAAGGTAAAATTTATTGCTAAAGGAGCAATTAAATGGAATATTTTTGAACAGAAGTATAAGCGTAAAATCTTGTAAGTTTTTTATCAAAAATTTTAAAATCTTTTTTAAATTTATGAACGAATTTTATAATTAAATATTTCTTTAAATTGAGTTTGGATAATAAGATTTCTATATTAATTTCTATTCTACTTGGACTTTATTATAAACATAATGCAAATATTATTCACAAGGATTATTTATAGTGAAAATATTTTTATTACAAATACTATTCAGTAACAGATGATTTAGGAATAAGTAAATCTGCAATAGACAATGATGATAATGAGATTTATGGAGTTATTCC
This sequence comes from Glomus cerebriforme, assembly GCA_003550305.1. Classification (NCBI taxonomy): domain Eukaryota; kingdom Fungi; phylum Glomeromycota; class Glomeromycetes; order Glomerales; family Glomeraceae; genus Glomus; species Glomus cerebriforme. The sequence goes on along the minus strand of QKYT01000011.1, from coordinate 109,781 downwards.
ATGCCCAGAAGCTTTTCAGGAATAAAATATACCAAAGCTTCAAACATATAGTATAGCAGATCTAATCACTGTTTTACTTAATAAAAAGTACAATCATATAAATAAATTTTACATTTCTCCTTTTTATTTTTTTTCTCACTAATTGAAAATAAAAAAGTTATCTTTTTTTTGAACTTGATAAATATGTTTTAGTTGTGATGGTGGTATAAATTTTATTTAATAAAACTAAAAGAAACTAATAAATGATTTTTTTTGTAAAAAAAAAAAAAAAAATCACAAGGACCCCGAAATATATATATAGGGGTAAGGTGACTTTTGAATTTTTTACTAATAGCTCTATGCAAGGGTTTTTTATATGATCGCTACGCAAAATTAGTACTTAACATCAGATAATCATGAAAAATAAGCAAATTAATCATCTGACCTCTAGTTGTCATATGATTTAGGCTATTATTTTTCAAACATTGTAACTTTTCTTTTAATGAGTTTTTAATTTTTTATTCAAATAAAAATTGTAA
>QKYT01000011.1:57616-83111 GCA_003550305.1 Glomus cerebriforme | reverse complement strand
AATGAAATTACAAAATACATTAGTGTAATATTTTAATCATGAACTTTTGTTTTTATTTCTAGGTATATTTATGGGGGAANGTTATCTTTGGAAGAATATGATACTTTTGATATCATCAAAATCTTGGTTACTGCCAGTGAATTAAATCTTAAGGAATTAGTCATCTATTTACAATCCTTTTTGATTGAAAAAAAATCANACTGGATGGAACAAAATTTTAATACGGTATATCAAACAAGTTTTGAAAATGATTCTTTTTTGGAACTTCAAAAGTATTGTACTGATTTAATGTCAAAAGTCCCAGATAAGTTATTTAAATCATTAGATGTTTCTACAATTCCAGAAAATCTTTTGATATCGCTTATTCAAAATGATAATCTTCAAATGAGTGAAATTCAAGTATGGGAACATGTACTTAAATGGGGTCTTACACAAAATCCTGGAATTTCTACAGATCCTTCTAATTATTCAAAAGATGATTTTATCTCTCTAAAGAATACCTTACAAAATTGTATCCCTTTCATTAGATTCTATAATTTAACTTCTAAAGAATTTTTTTATAAAGTGGTACCTTATAAGGAAATTTTACCTGAAGAATTATATATAGATTTATTAAAAAATTTTTTGGATCCTGATAGCAATCCTAGTACTAAACAAAAACCTCGTATGGCTCAAAATGATGATGATTATGGTAATAAAGATAATGTTGAAAGTAATGATGACGTTAAAGAATTTGAAATTCATAAACAATTAGCAGAAAAAGGAAATGTAAAATCTCAGGTTAAACTCGCTTATTTATATGGTTGTGGTTATGGAATAAAAAAGGATTTTAAAAAGGCAGTTTATTGGTATCAAAAAGCAGCCGAAAAAGGACACAAAGTTGCACAATATAATTTAGGCGAATATCATGAACTTGTGAATAAGGATGAAATTAAAGCATTTGAATTTTATAAGAAATCTGCTGATAATGGACTAATTGATGCAAAATTTATACTTGGATATTATCATGTAAATGGTATTGGAACGCGAGTTAATAAAGAAAAAGGATTTGAACTATATAATGAGGCAGCTGGCAGAAGTGTACCAAATAATTTGAGTGAAAAATATGAAGAATTAAATGATTTAGATAAAGCTAATTATTGGTATCATAAATCTGCAGAAAATGATAATAAATTCGCATTATACAAATTAGGTGGATTTTATGAACTAGGTAAAGGTGTTTGTCGAAATGAAAGGCGAGCATTTGATTTTTACCAAAAATCAGCTGAAAAGGGATTCGTAGATGCTTATTATAAGCTTGGAAATATTTATAATCATGGAATTGAAATTGATATTAATAAAGAAAAAGCATTTGAATTATATGAAATTGCTGCAAAAGGAGGAAATGTTAATGCGCAAAGAAGTCTTGCATCTTTATATGAACTAGGTGAAGGAACTGAAAAAAATATAGAAAAAGCTATTTATTGGTACAAGAAGGTCGTAGACGAATGTTTAAAGGGAATAATTTTTTGATTATTTATTTGGTTAATTTTTGCTTCATTATTCTAGTTTTTGATTAGTCAATCACTTAATTATCATGATACTAAGATTGCACAAATTTATATATTAATTTTGTATCTAGGTTAAATTATGATATACCATTTAATTAGTCTATTTTGCAGTGTTTTTGAAATTTACAATTTTACATATTAAAATAACGTATTTTACTATTAGCTATTTTATGCAAACAAATTGAATAGTATAAATTCTTCGGAATTTTATATTACTGTATTTGACTTCTATATTTTAGAGTCTATTTATTAGGTAATACATCTTTAAAATACTAAAACAAATTAAACTACGCCTTTGTAAATTGAGTTGTGTTAGTTTAATTAACTTGAATACAAAAAAAAATAATAAAATTTTCATTTGTAGTATTGAAAGTAAACTTTGTCGATAATGATAATATTTGCTAGCAAAATTGAACCAATTAACTTTGATTTTATAATAGGTATTTACTAACTTACACGTAACGAAAAGTACCTGTAAATTTTCAAGACGTTGCTTATTTCATATCATAATTAATTATTCCGTTATTATTTACTGAATTGAAAAAATAACAATGTTGGTAAAATAATTGGTTTGAATATTAAATTCCTATGATTTTTATTGGAAAATAATTCTGCATTGGCTTCAAATTTTAAGATTATCTAATGATAAATATAACTTTTCATAATCAAATTATATATTTTTAACACAACCATGCTAAAATAGAGAAAATGATAAAATAATTATGAAGTTATTGATAGCTAATCAGATAAATTTTTTTAAACAATGTTTTATTAAATCATCCTCTTATTATTAACTCTTTTATCTATTAAAATAAAATATTTATAGCAACATTGCATTGTAGTTCGAAATTTTATTGGTAAGATGATTTTTCAAAGTGTTTTTTCATAACTGATTGGCTGCAGTGATAATACTGCGCTACAGTTTACTGTTCTGAAAATTCTTTACATCCTATAAGAAAGGTAGTATCTAAAGTTAAAGGAAATAAAAAAAACTTAAAATTATTGACAAAGTAGTACTAAATTATCCATCCAAATGATAAATGAAATAATATTTAACACAATAATAGTGACAGAAATACTTTAATTATTTTAATAAAATTAAAAAGTTTATTTTATTGTTTTTTCTTTCTTTTTTTTTTATTAAATATAGTAAATAATTTTTATAAAAATTTTCAGTTTAATTAAATGTCTCTAATCTATTCTAAACAAATCTAAATTAATTTTACTAATTGTTATCCAAATATTGTTTATTGTCTTACCAAATTCTATTAGCAATCTCCAACATTGTATAATATTCCTATTCGTATCATTTTATATACTTTTTCCATTTTCTAATTTTTTTCTTGTGTTCCTTCATTATCCTTGCTTTTCTAATTTACATAATTATTTCTTTCTAACTTATTGCATCTTTGTTTCAAATTGGTTTTCATTTATTTCTTGGGTATATGTTCCTTTTTTTCCAGTTCTTTGATACATTTGTATTCAATTATTGTATTTATTATTTTCTCAATAATTCTTACTTTTTTCACACTCCATAAGTGATTTTCATTCTCATACTTTTTCCTTTTCATTTTTTTCCGTTTTTAGCTCTCATTCCTTCTTATTGAAATTTTCATTTTCAATGATCTCTTTAGTCTTCATCAATTCTTTATTCATCCATTTATCTAACTTAGTTGTTGCTTTCTTATTATCGTACTGATTGTATATTTGTGTTATTCCTAGATTCTTTTGTCTTTACTGTTCAAAAGGTCTGATATAACCACTGCATCTTCTGTTTTTCTGCTTTGTATATTTTATTTCCTCATTTTCTGTTTATAAAATTGTTCTTTCTTATCAATTTGTTTTGTTAAATCCAATATTATCTTAATTATCTTTTTTTTTTAAGAAAAGCTGGTTTTAGGTTTTCAGGTTTCAGTAGTAAAACATTATTTGGATCCGGTGGTTGATTTTCCACAAAAGCTCCGACTTTGTTTTATTTACTTTAATATGTATGATTTAAAGTATAAAATTCATCAACTAATTCCAGGATCTTTTCCAAGTTTTGTTGAGAATGAGTTATCCATTGTGTATTGTCCATAAACGCCAAGGACAAAATATTTTGAGAAACATCGGGAGAAGAAGATTTTACAGCTATTCTCAACAGTAATGGTAGACTTTTTGATAACAGATGGTATCTTTAGAGTTATTGGATTTTCTGAAATTAAGTGAAATAAATGAGGAGGGAATTCTAATCTAAACCAACCAGCCAGTTAGGAGATACTCAACTATCTGACCGGCTTTCCTTGCCTGAAATGAGGAAGATATCATATACAGTATAAGGAAGATAAGAGGGAGTTTAAGAAGAAAAAAAACCAACCAGCCAGTTAGGAGATACTCGACTATCTGACCGGTTTTCCTTGCCTGATAGAGAAAGTTCTCATATACAGTATAAGGAAGATAAGGAGGGTAGTTTTTACAGTAAAAAAGATTATAGAGAGAAACAAAATTATGATGATATAATTAAAGATACCATGAAAATTAATCGATGAAAAGGTGATATTTATATAGAGAAAATAAAAGTATGATAATAAAATAAATACGAAATAATTTGTATTTATATATTTAAAAATATTAAGAATATAAAAATGAGTCAAAATCAATAATGATACCACAATAAATTGAACATGATGGGTCACATCATGCAAATTTTTGTGTTACGCAAAAATTCAATAATCAATGATTAATTACATGTCATGACTAATTGACATTTATTCGAAAGAGAAAATAAATGACTCCATCCACCAAAAGATTTCCATACCGAAGAATTACTGTATATCGACCTAAAATTTATCCAGTTCCTTTTACTTGAATAAAAGTAAAAGTATAAGATTTATTATCCAAGTATCAGGATCTGAAATGAGGTATGGATTTTTTGTAAGACCCAATTTAATACATATTTCCAAACTTCAATTTTTTAATAAGAAAAATCAAAGATTTTTCAGGAAGTGAGGTAAAATCAAATGATTTAAATATTTTGTCAGGAAATTTAGCCATAAAATCTGTACAAAATTGTTTTAATTCTAATAAATTATTGGATTGAAAACTTATTCGATAAATAAGCTCAAAATATTGTTCCATCCATTCAGTTTTGTTTTCAATTAAATATTTTTGTAAGTAATCAACTAAAATCGACAGCACGTGTATTATTGGCGCAGTATCACGTTTAAGAAAATCTTAAAGAAATTTTGAATAATTGACAAAATTTAGGATTATAAAAATTATATTAAATAATTCGGATAAAAAGCTCTAAAATTTTTAGTAAAAATTTCAAGTGATTCTTAGATTCTTAGTAATTGTATTTAGTTGTATTATTAAAACTTTTCTATTATATCCATAAAAGAGTATAAATTAGTATTATGAGTAAAAATGTTACAATTTTTTGAAATTTTATACCATTATACCATTTATTGGATAAGCAGTTATATTATATTATAAATATAAGTAAAATTTTTTCTTTATATATTAATTATTTATGGCCACTAACTAGTGTAACAAACAGGAATATAAAACACGCCAAGGACTTACTAATCAAAAAAATAATATTCAACAAATTATCATCCTTTTACTTGGGACAAAACATGAAAATTTTCAAAACCTTCTGTATATCATTTTTTCTTGTATTATACAACACATACAATACATGGATCACATGCGTTTGAATATTTCCCCAATCATATTATCAACAATTCATCTCTGATGATAACTCTCCCGACCATAATTATCAGTGTTCAAATGATAGTAACGCTAGAATAATTATCAACAAATGACGTTTTAAACAATTTTTCTTTATATAACTCTCAGCAATTCATACTCAATGATGCTTCAAATGATAACGTTACTATTTTTCCTTATCAGCATTATGATACTTCAAGCATTAATTCACGTTCGATTCACGTATTAATAGTATTAGAATTAAGAAAATGCTGACATTTATAGGCCGGTTATAAGTTATAACATCATGAATCTTATCATAAATTAAAAATTGGTTCATTATTTTATTTATAAAAAAAATTTAACACGCGTTCCATTATTTATCGAAGATAGGTTATATGAGTATGTTATACCTTTTTGAAAAAAAAAAGAAAAATAATGGCGCGTATTATTTGTTTTGTGTGTCAATCCCTGCTATCACAATCATGTATTTTTCTTTTATGTTATGATATGAATAAAATTAAAATTTTTAAATAATAAAACGACCAACGGAATAAGAAATATTATCTCCTTTTGGTTTTTTTTTATTTATTAATTTCTGCATTTTCCTAGTATCCTTTGAATTGGGTTGGATTCAATAATTTATAAGAGATTTTATATATATACAGTATATTTATAATGATGAGAAATTTGAAAAAATCAATTTATCTAAAAAAAAAAAATTTTGACAATGCGGTCTTATCCGAACTTTATTTGTCGTCATTCCAAAAAAAATAAGTCCAAAGTTGACAAAAGAAGACAACGAAGACAACAAACTACCAATAAAACAAATTTGAATTTTTAGCTTATTTAAGGAAACCACATGATAATAATTAGTACGGCAAAGTATATAAATTTGTATTCATTTATTTAATTTATTTAGAATTCACTTCGTTAAACCCGAAAACCTTCTTATGTAAATATTTTTATGATAAATTTTTAATACCAATCATTCATTTTACTAAATAAAATCCTAAAACAAATAATATGAATGAAAAAAATAAATAAATAATGTAGTACATCAACATTGAAAAAGAAATCTAATTTTCGATTTAATACTCAATAAAATAACCATATGATATGATTTTTGAAATGTCTATAAATAATAAAATAAACGTTACTTTTGGAATTTTAATTATGGAAACAAGGGCAATCATATGATTATACATACTTATTTTTGTATTCGTTATCAAGAGACTCCACTTAACTTTTGTACCCAGTGGCAACTTCGGCAGATTTTTCCTAGGAATATTAAAAGTAGTAAGTTAGTACTTTATTTCCTTTTCTTTTAGGCTTCTTTCTTCGGGATTATCTGCACATATCCTATAAATAACAAAGATAGTTATTTAGCAAATAAAAATACCATAATCCGTATTTGTGAAAAAGGTAATTTCGAAATTATAATTAATTCTGATGAATAAAAAAGATTGGTCGAATTAAAATTTGTATTACCATTATCATTATTATTTTGGTAAAAAAAATATATAAAAAATAAAAAAAGGCAATTTCAAAATTATTATTAATTCTGGTAAAAGAAAAACGGTGTATTTTTATATATTTTGTATCATATAAATTTCAAAATAATTAATTTATTTTTATTTATCGGAATCGAATTAATATTTTAATTTCATACTTTATGAGGAAAAAAAAAAATCAAGATACTGTTTATACTATAGGGCATAGCATTAAGAATTGGTCATAAACTATCAATTCATTTCATAACTTTAGAATGGTGAAAGTTATTCTGTTTTATAAACGATGGAATTTACAAAGCCTTATATAATTTAATCACTATTGAAGCGTTCTTAAAAACTATTAAACTAGAAAGATTTTGACATTGATAATGATCGATATAATCGATTCAATTTTTTTTCTCTAATCAACCCCAAAATTCACCATTTGGCTAAATTAAAAAATTTACGATGTATAAATATATTAACATTTGTAAACAAGTCTGATTGTATTATATTTCAATTAGACTTTTTTAAAAATTAATAATTTAATAATAGAAATTATAATGATTGTTATTGCACAATATGGCGCATTTTTACTATAATAGTTTTTGACTTTGATTTAATAAAAAAAAATAATTAAAAAAATTTTCATTTGATAAATTTTGATTATTGGACAATATATATATTTATTTGAAAGCTCACCGGCGGTGATTTTCACCGCCTAATTCCGGCCGAAACATCATAATTTCGACCAGAATTAAGATGCTAAAGAAAAAAATTTAATAATTTAAATAATAATTCTTAAAGTAAAAAAAAATGTAAAAATCGAATTTTCATGTTTTCCCTGAACAACGGTTTTTCTAATATAAAAAAACCCTTTTCTTCTCGTAAATTTACATATAGTAAGGTAATTAAATATGCAAATTAATTTAACTTTTTACAAAAATATAATATATAAAAACTATAAAAATTATTAGTCCGGTGACAATCACCACTGGTAAGATTAAGCAATACCCTATTTATTTAGTTTAAATTTATAATTATTAGAATCTGAAGATATATATAAAAAGGAGTTTGCGTATAATGAACCAAAAAAAAAATCATGTAAATCTTTCCTTTTTTGGATATTTTCTGATAATGTCAGCCAGAAATTTATTACTTATTTTAGTAACTGACTGACATTACCGTAATTCCGGACCTGAAAAAATGCGTTCGGCTAATAGTAAAATTTTTTTTTGCTGGACCTGACCTCTGTATGCATATTTTGGGGTCCTATCTGAAGATTTAAAGCTTTTGGAAAATTACTCGAAACAGAGAGAATATAAAGTTATAATTCACATTGGAGAAGAACCTGATTTTAAGGAATTTCGTATGCATTCTATTGTCTTACGCTATACAGTAGATCTGAAAGTTCAAATTTTTCGCAAGATTTTTTTTTCTTTTTAAGATATATTAAATAAGAAACTATACTTTTTTCCTCGAGCTCTTGACATTATTAATAAATTTCCACATTAATAAAAGCATATTCTCAAATACCATGCTTCGTCATATCTTGTTATTTATTCTTATTAAAATGAAAATGATTAAAAATATCTTACCGGTTTACCCTAGTAACCTGTAACCATCCTTACTCTGATAAATTAAAGTTCTTGAAAATTTTATAAAAAAACTATAAACAACTCATAAAATCATTTAATAATTAGTTTACAAAATTTTGATTAGAAATAATCTCTTCGTCAAAAGTTTTAAAAATATAACAAATAATTTTAACTCACCTTATGTCTTACAAATAAACGCGTTTAATATGATTTTAATTCAATATATTGAAATGCAGATTCAATCTTTTGTGAAAGTTGTAGGTTTGTAATGGAGACAATAAGTACACTTGTCAACCTTTTAGAAGAACTTGCCACCTTGTTAAACTTTGTTCGAATATTATTAGTAAAGTTCAAGAAATTCTTCTTTTGTTTCGGATCATTAATTAACATTATATTTAATACATTTAAGTGTTGGATTTATGAATAAATAAGACTAGAAATTTATGTAGAAACAATGACACTTTTTTTAAAAAAAGTATATATATTAACATTAAAAAATGATCTTAGGAGAAAAAGAACGCGTTTCAAATCAAAGTTGAACCGAGCTATTTACTACAAAATGAGTAGTAAACTTTGTCCATTATAATTAAAATACGGTATTTCATTCAGAACAATAGTTTAATCTAAAAATAGATTCTGTAATCATGTGATATATCAAGTTACTGTATATATTCTAGATTATCATATCTACACTATAAAGCAGGATGCTGTGCTTCAGTTGACTAAAGCCGCATTTAATCCAAAAAGGTCAAATTATAAAGATAACAATCGAACGGCTTAGATATACAAATTAGGAACCAAATATCACATTTATTATTATTTATTGTTTACATTGTATATTACAATACTATACTGGTTATGAACAAGATTTTTGCTTCGCACACTATAATTAAATAAAATAATTAAAATACTAATGTAAAATGTAAATGTAATCACGTAATAACGAGTTATTATCGATATTAGGCAAACAGGTTAATTCGATGAATAAGCTACCTTTTAAAGTATGGGTAAATAGTTATTGTTTAAAGTAAACCAGTATAAATAATAGATTAAAAGATTACTGACATCATTTGAGACTTACAAAAAAGATTTTGTAAGATAACGACAGATGGAGATCGTAGTTGAAAAGCGAATTGTATTGCATAATTTAGCGGAACAAATTGCAAAGTATTAATAAAAAAAAATAAACTTTATGATAATTTCAACTGTTTTTTCAACATAGTTTCAAGCTCTATATCGTTACTTCTTGCAGAAAAGCTTTAAATTTCAAAAAGATCTATAAAATCTTTTTCTTTAATATTACATTTGTAATTAAGATTGAAAATTAAAGATAATTTCATTTTATTTGAAAGGATAAATAATATTTTTTATTTATAAAAAAAATAATACAATAGATACAATAGATACAATTATCATATTTGATATTCTGATTTTTTCCACCACCAACGATCAAAAGCTATTTTTTTCAACCTCTATATTCCCTATATTTGAACTATCGAATAAAAGAAAATGACTGAAAAAATATTTTAAATATAAAAACGATATGAATATATACTAATTCATTGCTGAAATTGAAATTGTGAATTGTCTATTGAAGAAAAATAATTTGATTGTTCTTGTATATCTAAAATATTTAGATTATTTATAATTGGAAAAATTAAAGGAGAAACTGGCGCAATGGTAACATTGTATTCAAATTTAAAGACTTCACAAATATTCGTTTGAGGAGAATTAATTGAAGTAACATTAATAATATAAGAAAAATTTCCAGATGAAATAGGTTGTTGTAATGGGACAGGTAATGGAATACATTGCGGGTAGTAATTCGAAGTTGAAGTAAAATATTCATTAGGTGTCATGGATTGCTGAAAATTCTGATCAGAAGTAGGAATATTACAATCGAACGGTAAATATTCTGTATTATCCATAGCGTAAAATTCATTAGTGTAATCGTAATTAGGATTCAAATCATTATCGTGATTAATATTTAGCGGAGTTTGCGGAGGTGTTTGCAATTGAATATTTGTTATATTGGTTGGTTGTGATTGTATGGTATTATGATAATCATAGAATTCTTCAATGTCGGTAATATTGGATTCATCTGAGAGATTATTTTGTAAAAGATTGTTATTATTCATAATTTTTTTTTTTATTTTATAAATTGAAAATTTCAAAATCTAAATGACAGTATTTTTTGTTTTGTTTCTTTCGATAGAAAATATATCAAATATTTTCAAATGAAAAATTGAGACGTGGATTAATGTAAATTTATCTTTAAATTGATTTAATAAAATTGCACCGTCGTTTTAAAGAGAAAGAATTTTTTGAGACGACTTCATTAATCGAAAACTTTGACTATTATATAGATTTTAACTACATGTGATTATACAGGAGGTGACTATTAAAGATTAATCAGATAAATCTTAATGTGCTTTTGATTTCCTTTTTATTATAAAATAAGACTAGTATCAAATATCACAATAATTCTTTTATTCTAATTAAAATATGGAATACCGAGACGGACGATCCTAAACTCATGTCTGTTACGCAAAACAGAAAAAAAAAAGATAATATTAAAAAAAAAAATTTATTTCAAAAGATTGTTCAAGGAAAAAAAAAACCTGTCTTTCGGATTGCCGATTGTATTCCGAGATATTGGGTTCAACGATATATTGTTTCCAGGAGAATGTGTCATGGGATACAAAAATGTTTCATCTTGATGAAAATCATTCAACAAGCATTAATATATATGAATTTAATAACTCCTTAGTAAATGTAACATTTAAGATAAATTGGATAGAGTTTAAACCATGAGAAAATGCACTGCTAAAAGAGATTCAATCTATCATAAAGATGATCTAACGCATTTATTAAATTTTGTTTGTAACATAGAACTTTATTAAGTAATAATAAAAAATTATTTTTATCATTTACGTTCTAAATTTTATTAACTAATTAGAGATCCTTTATTTAAAAGTGGATAAAATAAGAATTTATTTCAGACAAAGTTAATGTCCTTATTTTCATTTTTTTTCATTCACATATTTATACATATATTATTTAAAATTTTCCTCAACAAATAAAACTCACGGAAAATAAACTCCTATTAAATTAAGAATGTGCACGGCTTACTTTATTTGAGATTAAGTGATAAGGAGTAAGATGTGTTTCATTTAAAAAGGCTAAAAGCTGACTTAATTGGGGCAAACAATAATTCTCAACATTCTTTGTAGAATTGTGACCGCATATAAATTAAGCGCAGCAAATTAAATTGAAATCTTTTTTTTTTTATATTATTATAACACCGTATAAATATTTTCTTATACTAAAAAATAGATAAAAAAAAAAAATTTTTTTTTGTATTGATTGTGTTTATCACACTGACTGACTAAACATTGTATTTTGGTCTAATTTCGTAAATGCATTGTTACACGTTCAATCACAACTCACGTTTAGAATGAATGTGTACAGTTACACAAGTTACCTATTACCAAATATATGGATTTTTATGACCCGCCTAATACAAATATAATTCCATATGCCGAGATCTCGTGTTAGAATTTCCACAATCCGGTGGTTCAATTTTTTTTTTCTGAAAAAAAAAAAAATCATTTTTGCTTGTCCCCCCCCTTCGATTTTTAAAACGAAATAATTTATTTCACTGTTTATTATTAATTTTACTATACTGTTTTCTATATTATTATTAATGTACTTGAAACGCAGAGATTCCTTGTATTTTAACGGGAAAAATAAAAATATATAAAAATATAAATATTTAGTATTTTTATTTAATTTTTTCTTAAAATAAAAATTGAAATAATAACGGAACAATTGACATTACATCCAAGGAGCTTAAGGTACAGTACCTTGTAATATTTATATATAATTAATGAATCTTTATATGAGATAAATAAACGATTAAGTTTTAAGGGGTCATTTTTACAAAGGTTGCTGATAGTAAATTTAGCCAGTAAATATTTTGGGATTGCTCAAAATTCTCTTTGACAAAGAAATGGTAACCTCACTTTTTGTTTACTTCTGATTTCATGCATTGACGTTCTAAATTATTACTATCACTAAAATTATTTCCACATTATAATTTAGATGATTTGATAAAAATGATTTTACAATATTTTTTGGGAAAGTTGTTCGACTTATATATAAGTTTGTAACGATTGATATTATGTTTTAAAATAATAATGTCTAAAAATAATTATTATGGTTTGAGCGAATTTAATTTTAGTAATTATTATCATATTTCATTTACGTCAACGTTTTGAACATTTTTTTTAAAATTCAAAATTGTTACCGACCCTTTTCGAATAGAATTCATTTACAATGGTCTACAATCACCATTTTTGAAGGCTATATTGATTATGTTGAACATGGATTAATGAAAGAATGTTGAAAAGAAAAGACGGTACCTATGGAAATGATCGAGCTAAGTTATTGGTTCTACAATAATTAATAATTAATCCAATCTGCCATGTTTTGAAGGAATACAATCGTCATCATAGGCCCATTCAAGACGGATAACTCTTATTACCGCGACCGCTGGTACGAGATTTGTGGGGACTGATAGGAGAGTTTTCTCATCATGTCATAGATATCTTCAAAGTTTGAAAAATTGATTATTTTGCCAAATTTATTCTAGGTATTTTAAAAAGAAATAAAAAATGAGAAAAAAATTAAGATAGACTTTTTTTAAACTTTTAAGATCATGTAATTTCGTCAGTTTCCAATTTTTGAATAAACACGGCGCAAAATTTTATATACTTAATATAGAACTTAAAGTCCATATACTATACGTAATTTTATTACTTAATTTTAATCATTATTTCTTTGGTCTTTAAATAAAGTCAAGTAAAATTATTTATTATAAAAATATATAATTATTTATTGTTGTTCCTAAATCGAATTAATACCGATCATAATATATTTTTTTAATTTTCCGTAATTTCTTCTTTTTTTTTCGTCTGTTGTAGCCTCGATGTACGTGATGTACGTATATCGAACTTTGCTCTTATACCGCTAGAACTTAGATACGTGACTTTATAATTTTGCCTGAAATCATGTTAATTCCGGCCTGAATTAGAACCACAATTTTATGTAATTCCAGAAATTAAATTTTTCATTCACGTGACTTTGATGTACCAAAATTTTTTGGTTATTTACCGAATAACCGAGAACTTTTGTTCCTGATCCGTGAGTTCGGTACATTGAAATTAGAATTATTTATTCCATAATTTCTTTTCCTTTCGTAACAACAAAAGTTTTTTTGATTTTTTTAATTATTTAAATTTTTAAATTTTTTAATTTTTTTGGTTTCAACGCTCACATTTACTTTCATTTAAATGAAATTGATTTGTTTAATTTATTGCTCTAATTTTCGATTTTCGTGATACTCAATAAAACAAATGAACTCACTTATACATTAATGCTATATGTGAAAAAAAATATCTGCTGCTTTTATTAAAAAAAATAATTGCCAATTTGGACCCCGAAATATATATAAAAAGGTAGGGGTCAGAGTTTGCGTATAATGAACCAAAAAAATCATGTAAATCTTTCCTTTTTTGGACAAATTCTGATAATGTCAGCCAGAAATTTATTACTTATTTTAGTAACTGACTGACATTACCGTAATTCCGGCCCTGAAAAAATGCGTACAGCTAATAGTAAAATTTTTTTGGTTGGACCTGATCCTTGCCAATTTCTTTTGTTAAAAAAAAAAAAAGAGACAACTGAGAATGCGAAAATACATGTTATATTAATATTTGTCTCTTCATAAAAACGAGCGTTATCATGTAAACAGAATGATTATTATTTTATTTTGTGTAATCAATTGCATCACGTATTCACTTAACTACGCAACTTATTAGCAGAATATTTTTTGAAAGTTCTTCTATAATTAGAAATTTCTACAAGAATTTTCATATAGAAAATTTTCATTTTAGAGTGCAGGAAAGAAATATTTGTTTAATATTAAATTTTATTACATTTATTCACATTATCTCAAATGTTCTCTCAATCGACGTTTCTTTTAGCCAACCAACACAAATTGTAGATGAGCCAATTTATAGTTGGAAATGTTGTGTTCTCCATATCTCTAAGAAAATTGTTAGAATAATTAGAATTGTTCTCAAAAATCTTAATTTTAAAGGCAATACTTTAACGTTTATACCTTACAGATCCAGACGATTACTAATCAAAATTTTGACCGCTGACATTGTACTGTATATGTTGTGCGTTAGATGCCAGACATAGCTTATTTTATAATGCCTTAAGAAGTTTTGGCCAGCATTAGTCATCTGACAAACGTCAGGTCATCAGCGTTATACATGATACATCTACGGAATACACGTGTATTACATTTCATTTATTTTACAATGATGCCTTTCCCCCCCTTTAATAGAGATTAGGTGATTATTTGTTTAATGTCGCCCATCCCTTCTATTCGAAATTTAATAAAAATATAGAAATATATACCCCATTTTTGAGAAAATTTGAAAGCTAGCAAACATATAGTAATAATCAAATTTCCAAAATCTTATTATGTTTGTTTATTTAATTTGTTTAATTTAAACCCCTCCCCCCTCAATTTTTTCAAAAAATCCGGATGTTAAACAAACAATTAAGTTGGAATGGCCTTATCAGGTCTTAAAATGTTTCTATTTAAATAAAATTTGTAATTGCTTTGCAATTTAATGATTTAGTTTTTGAAGTTCTTATAATACGAGCTCAGTTTTTAGTTCAATCTATTTAATAATTTATAAAGTCATTGAGAATATTTCAGTTTTTCACGCATCATGGGCGTAAAGTGATTGAGATTTTTATATAGAATTTTAATCTTACGTCCAATGGTATTAAATTATTAGTCATTATTAATAGTTCATAATATTTGAAATTATCATCATCATTAAAAGAAAATTTAATTACTTAACTGAAGAAAAATAAATCATTCATTATAACGAATGTTATTATAATAAAGTGAGCCAATTACTAGACTGCATGATCTGATGATACTGAATTGAATTTATTAAATCGTTATAGATCAAAACAATTCGTAATATATTATTGATTATAATTGAAAAGTTAAAAATGAAGATAATATAAAAATATAAACAGTTTTATACAGTCTAACCTTGATATAATATGCTATTAAAACCTTGATATGACAATGAAATTTTATTTTCTAAGATGAACTATATTTTAATATTGTCGTGGTACTATATAAATCAAAAATAGTTATCTATACACGTCAATTGACTTCCGGTTCTGAATTTTTTAGGAGGCAAGCTTTGAGACATAATTTCACACTAACTCTTGGCCAAACCGGAATGAGCAAAAATATAAAAAAATGTGCTATGAAATCTAATGTGAAAGTAAAATTGTAATTGCAAGATTTAATAATAATAATAATAACGAAAAAATATCATTTTAGAATCTTTTTATTCAATTTAAAATTTATTACTAAAATTGAAGGAATAACTATTTAAATCTTTAATCATAAATTATATTTTATGACTTTACTTATTTCAAGTATAATGAATATAATGAACTTTATAATTTTAGTAATTAGATTCAAATGCTTTATGAAAGGTATCAATAACAAATAATGTTAACGTGATTAATAACGCATCCAGTCCTAGATAAATTGACAACAAATATCATTTATTTCATTACGAAATAATGGCAAAATTTTCGTAATTAAAAATAACTTTTTTAAATTTACTATTTATTAAGATAACAATTTAAATTTAAAATACATTTTTATATCGCAAAAAAAGTTTTATTTTCAGAAAAAAAATCATCTATTAGAAATTGTCGGCCATCATCGAACATTGGGGTGTGATGTCAACATAGTTTAACAAAACTATATAGTCATCTAGTAAAATTTACTATTAAATATTTCATATTAAATCATTTACAAACTATTTTATAATAATTTTCTAATTAAAATCGGACATGTTTATTCTTCAATAACTTTGAATTATTTTTATCATTTTCATTTCAAATTCTGCAATGATGTTCTAGATAGAGTTTAGGACCGGTTTGTAAAAACTGGTTTATATCCGGTTGATCGGTTGGACTCGAATTTAAATATAGCCGGGACTAGCCGATAAAATCGACGATAAGTTGTAGTTTAACATAACTGATCAAATAATAAAGTTATGCTTGGTAACGATTTTAATACAAACCGGTTTCAGAAAACGAAACCGGTTCTAAAATCTAGTTCTAGATAACTCTCTCTTTCAAGTGATACCTTTCTTTTTTATAAAAAAAAAAAACTCTTCATATTAAAATACGCTTTATATTACTTCTTAATATAAAAAATCTTTTTCCTACCATTTTTCAAGAAAGCAAGGTGTCACATTATTTTTCAAGTTATAAAATATGATTCATTTAAAGTTTTAATTTGTTTGAATGTTAATTTAGAACAAAATTATTGAGTTTTATATTTAGGATTTTTATCAGAGAAATGCCTCCAATTTCAAGTCATACTCATCAAATACAGGCTAATAAATCAGAGACGAAGAAAAAAGTGAAAAATCAATGAAATAGTAAATGGGATGGATGAGCAAAAACTTAAAATACTTTAGATTTGATACTAAAACTGTCAGTAAATTCATTAAATTCATTCCAGAAAATTAATTTGATAGGATACACATGTAAAAATATTCAATAGTAAATTTTCATATGTACTATACGTAGCTTTGATTTAATTAGTTGACTGCACACCCCAATCGAACATGCTGAAATGTAAACATCTTGTTTAACAAAGTAATAAAAATAAAATAATTCAAAATATGAAATAATTATTAAATATAATTCCACAAAAAAGTAAAACTCGTTGAATATTTAATTTTTCTTATTTCTTCCTTTTTTCTTGTTATTAACCTTAATGGAAATTGTTTAAAAAAGTCAAAAATAATTAATAAATTACAGATTCGATAATCTTTACAAAAATTTGTTGTTACCTTCTGGGTTAGCCATGAATCAACCTTTGTAACAAAATAAAGTAATAAATAAATTAAAATAATTAGATTGTATAAATATATTTCAGAAACTTTTTATTAATACCTTTTGAGTAGAAGTTGAAACCCATGAATCATTTGTTGGTACCTTCTGAACTGTTGGTGAATCCCATGAATTAACCTTTATTACAAAATAAAGTATTAACAAGTAATTTAAAATAATAGATAAATATTGAATCAATTATATAAATTTTTTATTACCTTCTGGGCAGGTGTTGAAACCCATGAATCATTTGGTGTTGATGAGACCCATGATGAATTAAACTTTATTACAAAATAAAGTATTAATAAATGAATTAAAATAATTAAATTGCATAAATATATTTTAGAAACTTTTATTAATACCTTTTGTGAAACCCATGAATCATTTTTTGGTATTACTTTTTGAACTGGTGATGAATCCCATGAATCAACCTTTATTACAAAATAAATTATTAATAAATAAATTAAAATAATTATATTGCTAAATATATTTCAGAAACAATACCTTTTGAGTAGAAGTTGAAACCCATGAATCATTTGTTGATGTTACCTTCTGAACAACCTTTATTACAAAATAAAGTATTAATAAATGAATTAAAATAATTAAATTGCATAAATATATTTTAGAAACTTTTATTAATTCAGGTGTTGAAACCCATGAATCATTTGATGATGTTACCTTCTGAACTGGTGATGGATCCCATGAATAAACCTTTATTGCAAAATAAATTATTAACAAGTAATTTAAAATAATAGATAAATATTGAATCAATTATATAAATTTTTTATTACCTTCTGGGCAGGTGTTGAAACCCATGAATCATTTGGTGTTGATGAGACCCATGATGAATTAAACTTTATTACAAAATAAAGTATTAATAAATGAATTAAAATAATTAAATTGCATAAATATATTTTAGAAACTTTTATTAATACCTTTTGTGAAACCCATGAATCATTTGATGATGTTACCTTCTGAACTGGTGATGGATCCCATGAATAAACCTTTATTGCAAAATAAATTATTAACAAGTAATTTAAAATAATAGATAAATATTGAATCAATTATATAAATTTTTATTACCCTCTGGGCAGGTGTCGAAACCCATGAATCATTTGATGATGTTACCTTCTGAACTGGTGATGAATCCCATGAATCAACCTTTATTACAAAATAAATTATTAATAAATAAATTAAAATAATTATATTGCTAAATATATTTCAGAAACAATACCTTTTGAGTAGAAGTTGAAACCCATGAATCATTTGTTGATGTTACCTTCTGAACAACCTTTATTACAAAATAAATTATTAATAAATAAATCAAAATAATAGATAAACATAAATCTATTTCAGAAAATTTTATTAATACCTGCGCTACAAAATTATTATTGATTTTTTTCGTTGTTTGTGATTTTAAATTATTATCGATTGGTTTACTACTATCAGTATCCAAAAATGTTTTTAATAAATCCATATATAATTCCTTTGGTATAATTTTCTTATAAGGGACTACTTTATAAAAAAATTCTTTAGAAGTTAAATCATAGAATTTAATAAAGGGAATATATTGTTGTAAGGTATTCTTTAAAGCTTTAAAATCATCTTTTGAAAAACTTGTGGGATCTGAAGAAAGGCCAGGATTTTGAGCGAGACCCCATTTAAGAACATGTTCCCATACTTGAATTACATTCATTTGAAGATTATCATTTTGAATTAATGAGATCAAAACTTTTTCTGGAATTGTAGAGAAATCTAATGATTTGAGAATCTTATCTGGTTTCTTGGAAATTAATTCAATACAATAATTTTGAAGTTCCAAGAAAGAATCATTATCAAAACTTGTTTGATATATCAAATTAAAATTTGATTCTATCCAATTTGTTTTATTTTTAGTCAAAAAGGATTGTAAATAGATAACCAGTTCCTGAAGACTTAGTTCATCAGCAGCAACCAAAATTTTAATGATATCAAAAGCATCATATTCTTCCAATGATAGTCTTCCCCCATAAATATAACTAAAAATCAAACATACATTCACAATTAAAAAGTTATTTATAAAGAATAATGTTATTTTATTTTTTGTTAACTCCTTACCTTAAAATTATTTGAAAAGTTTCCGGAAAAATATTTGGTAATTTAATATGTACCAAAGTTCCGTCATTTTTCTTTTTATTAGTTGACAAAATTCTTCGCAAATAAGAAGAACGATAATTTAAAATGACCATATGAGCACGAAAGATTTTTACATAAGGGTCATTACCAACTTCGATAGTAATATCATAATATTCATCATCATCTAAAATTTCAAGTAAATTTTTAGATAATTTTTGTAAAAGTTCAACCATTTTTATATAATTGCAAAAAAAAAGGTTGAGAGTAAATGTTACTCGAAATTTGATGGTCATCTATATAATAAAAAAATTCGCGTGTAACGGAGAGTTTTAGATTACTCTGTATAAATAATTTTGAATTGTGCAACGCATGACTCGTCTGCGCCTCCGCGCCTGATATTTTTTTTTTTTGAATGAATTCTATTTTAGGTTCGGATGGCGTGGCGTACTGCAATAGGTGGCGTGATTATTAATTATTATTTTTTTTTTTATAAATCGGATATCCCGTTTATAGTAAAGTCTTTCAAAGTATTTAGCAACATAAATTGAAAACACAATTTATATAGACAATTTTGTTTTTTTTTTTTACTCGGCATTAATATTATAAATTTCTAATTATAAACAAATAATATACCATGTAAGATCTAATATAAATTAGAATTCTTTATTTTTATCACAGCTTATTTCTGGAATATTTTTTATGTACACAATTTACTATATTGGTTTAAGCTCATCGGGTTACAGATAGTAATAATGATACTGTATTTGTTCTTGTACCCTATTTTATGTTAAACAAACTTTTGATCTGCACGCTACACTGCTTATTTTTGTGTAGTACAGAAACAAAATAATTAAATCTTAATCAAAAACGTCCCGGTACGCCCGGAAGATGTCCCACGCGTCTAGGAAATGTTCAGAAAATTGCAATATTCTACATTAACACGGTCAGACATTTTCTAGACTTTGACGAAATTTCCGGACATCCTTTTTTTATAGCTTAATAACTTTTTCATGTAATGAAAAAAATTCTCATTTTTGTAAAATTAACTCCAAAAAAAAAGAGAAGAAAAATGAAAGTACAATTAATATATTTCGTGTTATGACCTTACAAAGAGGTTATGATATTGTTTTTTAGGCATTTACTTTTTTTGAAATTGTAAAAATTAATAATCAATTTCATTCCCTTTGATTTTTAATCTAATATTTTGTTCAACTAAAGGTATAATTTAAACACCCACCAATTTATATGAAATAATGTTTTATTCCTTGTATGTTAAAATCTTGAAAATTTCAATTTTGTTAATTGACGTTTTAAATGTTGATAATTACTCATTATGAAAAGAAAAAATAAAAAAAATTTGTTGAATAATTTATCTAATTTAAAAACTGTGTAATAAAATTGTAAAAGAATTACAATACTACTATAAATACTACGAAGTAATTAAAAAAAGATTTTAGATTAGTGATCAATTGATCTACTAATTAATTATTAATTTGTCACCAGATCTTTTTTTTTTTAATCAGAAAATTTTATAAAATTAATTGTCCGTATTGATAAACAAACTTACTTGAGATCCAATTTGTAAGGAAAAGAATCATATGTTTTCCTTTTATAAAACGCTTAATCATTAGTTGTGCAACAAACTTACTAATGCTAGCCAAACCTTCTTGAGGCATTATAAAACCTGGCCAAATGTATCCATAATTTAGGCCGATCAGAATCTGACGAATACATTTAATTTAATTTTTTAAGAATGTTCAATGGTTTGAATTGCAAATTTGAATATTGCAATATATTTATGACACTGTAGTTCAATATTTTAGAATTTATCTGATTAGGAATAAATAAATTAAATAAATCCTTTTTAACGAATTTGTCAAATTACTCTTTTAGAGCACATGATAAAAAATTCTTTATAAGTTTTTAAATTCAATAGCTAGGTTGAAGCACGTTTAATTAAATAATAATTATATAATACTTAAAAATAAAGGGGATTTTTAAATGAAATTTCCGGCTTCAGGTGAGAATCCAACTTTATCAATCACATCCAAGAAATTTGAATTTTTGATACGGGTGGCAAGTTAGAAACTAGTAGTATGGGCGAAGAAAAGCTGAAATAGTAGCAGAAATCGATTGATTGTATTCTTAGTATATTATTTGTTATAATTTCATCCTAATAACATTGATTTTTTTTCTGTTACAACATAATACTATGTTCTAAAAGAAAAATTTCCTCAAAGCTCTTCATTTCTAATATAAAATTTTATCTTCTCAATCTCATCATAGAGCTTACATTTAGAAACTAGGACGTCAAAGAAAACTTTCGTATAGATTCCTGTCGTTCTGAAAAATTATATAATAAAAAAAAAAGAATTCCATCAAATATCAACAACCAAAATCATGGATTCGTTTCTAAAAAAAAAAAAAATTTTTTTTTTTTGATTTAAAAATTATTGAATAAAAAAAAGAAATGTCATTAACCAAAGCTTACATAGTATATATACCAAATAAATCTGCCCCTAAATAAATAAATAAAAAATATGAAAGAATACCAAATATCACCACTTGGGAAGCTTATCTAATATTATATTGACGTTAAAATAGATTATATTTAAATATTTGTAACTTTAGTTGTATTTTAAAAAAATATATTAACATAACTCGTGGGCTGTAAGTGTCAATCTATAAAAGTATTTGTTTTGAATTTGACTAATTCTTAAAATAGAGAAACAATTAAATTCGATAAAAAAGTATCGTCTGCAGATATAAAAAAAAATAATTTTTTTTTACGAAGAAAGTCAGAAATAATTTTTTCTCAAAAAATTAATAAGACGATAAAAAAAATAAAAAGCAACGAATTTTTAAAGGAATATCTATAATGTTTTTACTCTTGAATTTGAAACTTTATTAATAGGAATACAAGATCCATTAAAATGAATGAAATGAAAATTTGTGCATTGCTCTATCAAAATAAGATTATTTTTTATAAAATATTAAGCACACCCTAAATGACTTGCTGTGCCTCAATGTAACGCTGATATAATTATTCTGTTTGTACTACATCTCGATATCTAGGTAAATTATATTATGTAGTGTGACAAACAAATGAATATAAATGTGACCTCATTGACTTGCCGATCAATTTTTCTTTTAAACAAACTTGGTTAAAATGTCAAGTGCTGCTGATAAAAAAGATTTGAATTATTACATTAATTGGTTAAAACATTCTATTTCTAATGAACATATCAAATATTATGAATATTCAGATTTCAAAAATATAAAACCAATAGGAAATGGTTCATTTGGAAGTGTCCTTTGTGCAAACTGGAAAAACACCGAAGCTATTTTAGCCTTGAAAACTTTTAATAATCAAAATTCAACTCTAAAAGAAGTGATCAATGAGGTTAAGATTTATAACCATTTTAAAATACCTTTAAAATCTTCATGTTTATATTAATATTAATACTTTATTATTGTATTTTTACACATTGAAGTTAAAGTTACATCGGAGTGTTGATTTTCATACAAATATAATAAGATTCTATGGAATTACAAAAATAGAAACTGGTGAGAATAAATAAATCAATTAAATGAATAACAAATTATATTTACTTTATTAAATAATATTTTTCTTTGTTTCAGGTTTAATTCATCAAAATAATTATTCTTTAGTCTTGGAATATGCTGATAGCGGTACATTACAAACATATTTAAAAGGGCATTTTAATGAACTTGAATGGGATGACAAAATTAATTTTGCATCACAATTAGCAAATGCTGTATTGTGCTTGCATGAAAGTAATATTATTCATCGTGATTTGGTAAGATAATTAATATAATTTATCGTTACAATTTTAAATTTTAAATTAATAATAATACTCCTTTTTTTTTAATTTAAACAAAGCATGCAAATAATATACTTGTACATCAGAAAACCATTAAGTTGGCAGACTTTGGTTTGTCAAGGAAAATTGCTGAAGCATCAAGTAGTACGTCAAAAATATTTGGCGTGATACCTTACGTGGATCCAAAAAGTTTCAAAAATCAAAATAATGTTAATAATAAAAGTAATAATTATGTATTAAATAAAAAATCTGATGTTTATAGTATTGGAGTTATAATGTGGCAAATTTCAAGTGGATATCGACCATTTTATCCTGAAGGTATGAAATATGATATATGTTTAGCCTTAGAAATACAAGAAGGGAAAAGAGAAAAGGTTATCGATGGAACTCCTCCTGTGTACAGTAACTTATATACAAGTAAGTTACATTATATTGTTTTTTTTTAAAAAAAAGTATTCGTAAAATTTATTAATTTATTTGTTTATTTGTTATAATTAGAATGTTGGAAAGATGAACCGGATGAACGTCCAGATGTTCAAGAAGTTGTTTCAATTCTTCAAACAATTCTTAAGGAAAATTATATGCTTCTTGGTAATATTAATGAAGAAAAAGTTTATTCATCGTATAATCTTAATTTAAATTCAAGTGATGAAAATATAGGTTCTAATAATAATGATTTAAGAATAGATTCAAACATGATTAAATTTGAAAGTAATATACAAACCCATGAAACAGTTTTTATAGAAAGCAGAGCTGATCTATCAAGAATATTCAACCAAGAAACAGAATCATCAACTGATACATTTAAATCAGTATTTGATAATATAAATAATTTGATTGTTAATAAGTTAATTAAAATTATAAGTATCAAACATGATCAAGGTATTACTTTTGATCAAATTCAGCAACTCATCAATCAACAAATACTTCGATTGAATCAGGATACAGAAAAACTTGTGAAATGGCTCTTAAAAAATCAAGATAAAGCACAGTATGTTTGGTTTTTAGGATTATTTTATTATTATAATATTGGTACAGAAGAATATAGTAATAAAGCATTCCAATTATTTTTAAAAGCATCAGAAGATAACTTTTCATTAGCTCAGGTTTATCTTGCTAAATGCTATAATGATGGATACGGTACACAGAAAGATAAGTATTTAACATTCAAATGGTATGAAAAGTCTACCGAAAATAAAAGTATTTCTGGACAATTTTATCTAGGATGTTGTTATGAATATGGTATTGGAATTGAAAAAGATCAGGAAAAAGCAGTTTCATTATACAAAAAAGCAAGTAATAATAAACATATAACTGCAACACTTTATCTTGCAAACTGTTATAGATTAGGAAAAGGTGCTAAAAAAGATGAAAGCAAAGCATTTAAATATTATGAAATCTTAGCTAAACAAGAAATTGCTGATGCCCAACAACAACTCGGAGATTGTCTTTTTTATGGAATTGGAACAAAAGTGGATAGAGATCTGGCTTTTTATTGGTATATAAGAGCAGAAAAAAATGGAAATATTATTGCAAAAGATATTCTTAAAAAGCATTATCGTTATAATAAAGGAAATCAAATAATAAGGCTTCAAAAAATTAAATTTAAGAAATTAAGCCAATTTGGATCCCATTATATTGGAAAAATGTTATTAAAAACAAGTTATGAAAAAGCATTTTATTATTTTCAAAAAGCGGCAGAAAATGGAAATCAAGTTGCACAGTATAATTTAAGCAAATGTTATAGAAATGGTATAGGTGTAAGAAAAGATGAAAAAAAAGCCTTTAAGTTAGTTAAAGAATCAGCTAAACAAGGTTATATAAATGGAAAACATTTACTTGGATATTATTATGATGAAGGAATTGGTACTGATATTAATAGGGCAAAAGCAGCTGAACTATATAAAATTGCTGCTAATAAAGAATATAGTAATTCTCAAAATAATCTTGGTTTATTATTTATGAATGGTGATGGTATTGAAAAAAATTTAGAAATGGCCTTTTATTGGTACAATAAAGCAATAAAAAATGGTAATAAAGTAGCACAATATAATTTAGGAAGATATTATGAAAAAGATGATGAAAAAAATGAAGTTAAAGCATTTGAATATTATAAAAAATCAGCAGAACAAGGATATTTAGATGCACAAAATAAAGTTGCTTATTGTTATGAAAAAGGAATT
>QKYT01000011.1:34651-56551 GCA_003550305.1 Glomus cerebriforme | reverse complement strand
ATATTTAAATGCGAAGTTTAGAGTTGCTTATTGTTATGATAAAGGAATTGGTATTGAAGTTAATAAAGAAAAAGCATTTAAATTATATAAAGAAATAGCTGAAAAAAGACATGAGATTGCACAATACAATTTAGGTATTTGTTATGAGTATGGAAAAGGTATTGAAAAAGATAAAGTTAAAGCATTTGAAAATTATAAAAAATCAGCTGAACAAGGGTATTCAAATGCTCAAACTAAGCTTGGCTATTTGTATGAAAGTGGCATTGGTACAGAAATTAATTTTAAAATGGCTTTTTACTGGTATCAAAAGACAGCTGAAAAGGGAGAAGAAATTGCACAATTTAATTTAGGTGAATGTTATGAATTAGGAAATGGTGTTAATAAAGATGAAATTAAAGCATTTGAATTTAATAAAAAATCCGCTGAAAATGGAAACATGAACGCAAAATTTATACTTGGATATTATTATATAAATGGTATTGGAACAAAAGTTGATAAAGAAAAGGGATTTGAATTATACAATGAGGCAGCCGGAAGTAGTGTTTCAAATAATTTAGGTAAAACTGATGAAGAATTAAGTGATTTAGATAAGATTAATTATTGGTATCATAAAGCTGCAGAAAATGATAACAAAGTTGCATTATATAAATTAGGTGAATTTTATGAATTGGGTAAAGGAGTTTGTCAAAATAAAATAAGAGCAATAGTATTTTATAAAAAATCAGCCGACCAAGGATTTATTGATGCTCAATATAAGCTTGATCATATTTAAATCATGAAACTTGAAATTGAATTAATAAAGAAAAAGCATAAGAATTAGTATGTAAAATTGCTATGAAAAAAGAAATGTTGATGCACAAAAAAGTTTTACTTACTGAACTAGATGAAAAAAACTGAAAAAGATGTAGAAACAACTATTTATTTGTTATAGTGATTAAAAGTTTAAATGAAATATGGACTTAATTTTTTATATGCAGTTTTTACTCTTTTAAAGAGTAATATAATTAAAATTTTACTGATTTTCAAATTTTTTATTCTGAAAATTATTATTATATTTATATAAATAATTTTAAAAATAATCTTATTAAAAAATTCTGAACTGAAATGTTCCTATAAATATTTTATTGATGAAATGATCATAAAAGAGCTTAATTGTTACTTTGGAATTTACTAAATATTTAACTATATTTATTGAATTGAACTATAGAAAATTATTTTAATAATAGTACTCAATACATCATAAATTTACATCCTTTATAAAATATAACAATTCTAAGAATTCTTTATAAGCTACTATCAGTAATTCTAGTTGTTGATTAACGTCATCACGAACTTTTGGTAATTGTTTTCTGGAGCATCTCTAAATCACCTAAACAAATAAATAATTTTACATTTTATACCATCAGATTTTTGAGAACTTTTGTGAAGCATAGTATTGATCGATGATATAGAAAATATAAAGGAGAAAAATCATCCATAAAAATGCTAACCTATAAATATAAATTTATGAAAACAACAACGTGTAATTGTTAGTTGTATATTTGCAATTTTACTCTGATGGAAAGATTTGTTTAATATTTTAATAAACAATTACTGTATTTATGAAAATTTTACAACAAAATAACCTTTGAAATATTTATGATTGTTTGTATTTTATAAACAAATATTGATACATATTAAATATTTTAGTACAAAATTTGTTAAATAACTTGTAATTGTTTTTGCAAAAAAAAAAATCGTGAATTTTAAATTATGTATTCGCTAAATAATAAATGTGTGCCTTGATTGACTATAAAATTGTAAGGGTTAAATATTTGAATTGCTTCTCAGAGTGAGAAGCTATGAATTATAAAAAAAGAGAACAAATCAACCTTAGAATGTTTTTTCTCTATTTCTTTAAATAAAGTTAGTTTAACAATTCAAACTATAGTAAATCGATAAATAATTTTTGTTATGATGAAAAATTCTCGAAATTAAATTTTCGCGTATAATTATGATTAATGTTAATCAATCACAAACAAATTGTTGAAAAAAATATAAAATTTGAATTAATAATTAACTATTTTAAATTTTTACTAATTGTGGAAAATGACAATTTATAGTATAAATTCTCCAGTTTATAATTATACCAGATTTTGGTAAGAAATTGGATTTGATTAACCGTTTTGGTTCTACCAACAGATACAAATGTTTTGCACATGTCACTAAAATAAAATTTATGTTTTATTACTTCCGCGGAGGAAATCTAGCGAGAAGTCAAAGGTCTCTGAGTTATATTGTACAATACCTACCTTACTTTTACCATTTAACAAGAATGGAAAGAAGAATAACAGTTTGTACAAGTTTAATATAGTAAAATAGCGTATATTATTTTGTCTTATTTATAATATTAATTATCCAGGTAAATTTACAATTGTATTTATAATAATATTATATGAATCTAATATTTTTTTCTGTTTTAAAATTTACAGATCTAAATAAATAGCGTGATATTTGATTCATACAGTAAATACATAAAATTATTATTTTATTTTGTTTATTAATTAATCGCCTTTGATGTGAGATTTCGGTGAGAATTATTTGGAGATATTCTTGGAATTATTAAACTTCAAATTTTCATACGTTAATTGCTTGTCTTCCAAATGAATAAAAAGAAATTTTATATACGAATGGAATTGTTATTTTGCCTCCAACTTCAAAATCTCCAATGTTTAATTATGCAGCTTTTTGTAAAATTCTTACAGTTGGCAAAGTTAGCCGTGAGCTTGAAAAAAATTTCATCACATGATTTAAGCAATAATACCCTTATAGTTATGCAAGAAATATTTAATGATATATGAAACAAAGCACTTCTTTAAAAAAATTGATGGTTAATCAATATCCATATATAAGTTCTATCTTTTTATATCCCCTGAAGCAAAGATTACTTACAAGATCTCTCAACATTAAGTTGTGATTCAAGAACTTCATCCGAATTTTTTTATCAATTATCTCAAATATGTCAAAATATACAATCACTCACTATATGTATTGGACATTTTATTTCGAATGAATCAGAAGATTTAATTTCTGTTCAGAGAAATTCAATTTTACAAGAACTTGATGTTACATTCATTTATATTCAAGATTTTGTAATACAACACGCTATTTTTCACAAACTTTAAAAATTTGCAATGTATCTCCAGGATGTGAATTATTGATAAAATTCTTAGAAGCAAATGGAAAAATTTAAAACAATTTTATATAGCTAGTTACGATGATGGTGATGTTGATAATTCATTGAATTTGGTTATTGCTAAATTTGTCCAAATCTTAGAAAACTTTCCACTGGATTTAAGAATAATGAATTAGAAACATTTAAATAGTTTTTAATTGTTGTCAATATTTGGAAAGTATTAGAATTTCATGTGGAGGTGAACTTTTGAGTGAAAAAGAAACATTGGAGACGATTGTAAAATATTCACATAAAAATATTTATGAAATATTATTATATAATCATGAATCTAACATTATGCCAACAATATTGTTTTCAGAAGAATTAGAGTTCTTTTTTGAAAGTTGGATAAATAGTATACCACGAAAGGCACTTTGTTGATTGTTTAAGCATGATAGAAATAGTTGACAAATATATTAATTTAGGTATAGTTAAAAAAATTTTAGATTTATAAGTTCTACTGAATATAGTTTTCATTATTTTTTTTAACCATTTTTGTAATTTTTTTGGTTTTTATTGGATCATAAATTTTAGATTGAAATAAATATATTTGGGTTAGATGCTTAAAAAAATAATTATTGTCCATAATACACAGCTACATGACACGCCGGTAAAAAATTAATTTATTCGTTACATCATAGAATGCAGATCATTATAATACTAACCGGCTTTTATGTAGTAAATGTAGATCGCTTGTTCATATCAGGTATGATCAATGACAGATTTAGCCAAAATTACCAAATAAATACATGAATCAACAATTTTATTTTATTTTCTTTCTTTCTTAAAAAAAAAAATAACTGAAACATTTAAATCACAATACAATGAATAATAATATTTTTTTACCAAAATTATCACAAAATTTACTTGAAATTTTAGATGACGATGAATACTATGATATAACTATTGAAGTTGGTAATGATCCTTATGTAAAAATATTTCGTGCTCATATGGTGATCTTAAATTATCGTTCTTCTTATTTACGAAGAATTTTATCAACAAATAAAAAGAAAAATGATGAAACTTTAACGCATATTAAATTTCCAAATATTTTACCTGAAATTTTTCATGAAATTTTAAGGTAAATTTTTGTTAAATTTATATTATTAATATACTGTATATATTTTTTTAAACTTTGAAAAATAATTAAAAATAAATAATTTATTTACAGATATATTTATGGAGGAAGACTTTCTTTGGAAGAATATGTTATTTCAGATATTATTAAAATTTTGGTTACTGCCAATGAATTTAATCTTCAGGAATTAACCGGTTATTTACAATCTTTTTTGATTGAAAACAAAACAAACTGGATGAAAGAAAATTTTAATCTAATATATCAAATAAGTTATTTAAATGATTCTTTTTTAGAACTTCAACAATTTTGTGAAAATTTTATATTTGAAGAACCAGAAAAAATCTTTAAATCAAATGATTTTATTTCAATTTCAGAAAATTTATTGATATCTCTTATTCAAAATGATAATCTTCAAATGAGCGAAATTCAAGTATGGGAACATGTTCTTAAATGGGGAATTGCTCAAAATCCTGACCTTTCTTCAGATCCTTCCATTTATTCAAAAGATGATTTTAATTCTTTAAAGAATACTATATCGTTATGTATACCGTTTATTAGATTCTATGATTTAACTTCTAATGAATTTTCTGATAATGTATTACCTTTTAAGAAAATTTTGCCTAAAGAATTATACAAAGAATTATTAAAATATTTTTTGAATTCTGATATTAAACCAAATAACAAATCAGAGTCACGTAAATCTAAGAATTCTAATTCAAAAATAATTGATTCAAAAATTATTACTGGACAACATGGCGAATTAATTTCAAAATGGATCGATAGATTAGAAGTTACAGAAAAAATGAAAAATTCTTATGAATTTAAATTATTACTTCGTGGAACTCGTGATGGATTTACACCTGAAACATTCCATGAAATTTGTGATAATAAGTCTCGTACCATAACAATTATTAAAGTGAAAGGAAGTGATGAAATACTTGGAGGATATAATCCAATCGAATGGCAATCTTCAAAATAATTAATTTTGGTAAAACTAAAGATAGTTTTATATTCTCCTTTAAGGGTAAGGATAATATTGAAAATCATATATTAAGCCGAGTAAAAAATGAAGAGATGGCTATAGTTTGTTGGTCTGAATGTGGTCCATTTTTTAGTTTGGATCTTACTTTAATGGGCGATTATAATAGTTGTAAATTACAACATTATGAAAAACTGATCAGAGAAACTGAGGATGAATTTTTTTTAGAAGAATACGAAGTATTTCAAATTATTTAATGATTGAAAAGTTTATATTTTACGGTTTCACTACGTGATTTAAATGCAATATAATTAATATAATTTTGTTTATTTACTTTATTACTTATGGTCATTAATGAGTGATTATGTATTAAACATTTATATATTTTTATGTATCTTCCCTTTTCATTTTACTAAAAATATAACATAATATTAACCAAAAATTCATAGTTTGAATCGGTCGGGTCGATAAAGTTATGATTTTATAACCCGTGACCTGCATATGACAGACCCGTCGAGTCATTTGCTTTGACCCAAGATAGGCAACATCGATCTTGTATTACATTTATGATACGTGCTTACTATAAAATCTTAAGCCACGCGTTTTTAAAAGCCACTAAAAACTATAAAAATAAAATGTCTTGAAACTATTACTGAATTTGTGTACAGTAATGAGCTTTTCATTAAAGATCTCTTTGAAGAGAAAGAGCCTCCACCAGAACATAAAAATGCAAAAACTCATAATAAGGTGTGCCTTAGTTGTCTGTAAATTCCCCATGTATTTTTAAAAATACGAGAAATTAAAATCTTCAACTATTTAATTTCATGTTTCTTTTTGTAAAATAAAACTTTAAAATTTTTTTTTTTTACAAACAATTTCTTTTTTCTAGAAATCACAAAACCTGGCTCCCCAAGATTGGCGATTCCAATACAATCTTTGGCATCATTCAGAACCCGAGAAAGCAAGTAACGAAAATCAAAATTGCACACATTATGAATTTAGCTGTACAAAATATCTTAAAGCATATTAAAGCAGGTGAAGCACAAACTGAAGATATTGTATTGGATGACATAAATTACGACTGTAACTGTTGGAGAAATAATTCTAAAGGTAAGTATAATATATAATACATTATCCTGCTATTATTATGCAATTATTATATCTATTTTTTTTTTAGCTTCGCAAACTTGTAGTTAAAATACAATCATCACCACAACGTCGAGAATGATTTGTACGCCAAGCTACAGCAGCTAGCCTTAAGATGGAACGATATGTCATTGAAAATGAAAGAAGTAAAAAATATGATAATATTAATTATTGATTATCATTATTTATAGGCATTAAATGCAACTGCAAGAGCAGAAAAAGAGTTTCAAGCTATTAAACTTACAGATGATGAATGGGATAAAATTGAAGAAATTTGAAGGTAAACAATTTGGTAAACAGAGTTCATAACATATTTTAGCTGAATAATTTATTAATTTTTGAAGAGTTATTAAATAAAAATATAGATATTTATACGAACTACCAAGATGGTTTCATCCGCAAAATATCCCATGCTTCCTTCAACTATACTGGTATATAACCTAATAGTCTTAGCAATATAGTAACTGCTGTTAAAAGAAATTAAAGGCAAGAGCAACGCGAAATCAAGATGTTCTCTTTGGTGGAAGATATAAATCAATAATAAATTGTTTATTTTAGTAGTTTAATTAAATTAATAATTATAGTTTTATTAGGTATATGAAACAGCGTATTCACACCTAGCCGCAATGGCTAGAGATTATCTTGCAATTACTGGTAAAAGTTTACTATATTATTTGTTTAATAATTACTTAGAGTATAGTATTTAAACATTAACTAATAAATTAATTTTTAATTTTAATAAAGCAACCAGTGTTCCGGTGGAATGAGTTTTTTCTGAGGAGCTGATCTAATAGCAACCAAGAGATGTAGTCTCAAAGCAAATATAATTTGCGTATGTATTTGTTTGAAATCCTGGTGGACATAAAATATTGAAATTAATAAAATTTATATCAATTTAAGTTACGTAGTTAATCATCCAAATAAAAATTTTTAATTTCTGTATATTATATTGTGCATTGATAATCATAAATCAACTTTAAATTTACGTTTGCCAAAATAATATTTTATTAAAAAATTTTTTTAATGAAAATTCGGGTTTAATCTGAGTCTCGGTTTATGTAAATACTGACCGGTATCTTTATAAAATTAATTTGTACATCCGAGTCAGGTTCGAATATAGTCAAAACCTGACCCAATTCGAAGCACTAGTTTCTTTATATAATAAAGGAATTT
Organism: Glomus cerebriforme; assembly: GCA_003550305.1. Classification (NCBI taxonomy): domain Eukaryota; kingdom Fungi; phylum Glomeromycota; class Glomeromycetes; order Glomerales; family Glomeraceae; genus Glomus; species Glomus cerebriforme. Next base: position 48,961 of record QKYT01000011.1, on the reverse strand, counting down.
TCTGGTGCTATCTTCAATTTCACTTACAGTAACTTAAAAAGTATTTATTATTTTAAAAGAATTTGACCTTTATTTCATTACAGTTTTAGACTATTTATTTAGATTAATTATTCTTAAAATTTCCAACTCTTAAAATTAGAAACTTCTACAAGAATTCCATACCTCACTGAGGAGATCGATTGGTTTTTCATCAACCAAAAGGAAGACAGATATAATGATTATAAATTTTAAAATTTTTATATAAATCGCGCAACGCGTAAAAAAAAAAATAAATGTAATTATGATTCATGTTAATTTGTTATCGTAAAATCATTATTTGAAGAGCTGGTTTGCTGTGACAAATGACTTGAAATGACAAATGATTCAAAATGATTGTTTTATTTTTTTTATTTTCGATTAGAATCATGATAAAATATACAATCAAAAGAAATGATCAAATAGGAATAATTGACAAATGATTAGTCAACGCAAAATTAAAACGTGAGCAATGTTTGAAAGAATTAAAGATTATAAACGAAGAATCACGATGAGTAACGAAAAATTTGTAATTTGAAAAATTGAAAAATTAAAAATTAATTAATTTATCATCTTTCAACGAAGGATTTTAAACCAGTATTCTTTGGAAAAGTGGAGAAAAACAAAAAGCCACGATAACTGGCAACTGTATTATCAGATACGTGATATTTTTGACATTTTCCATATTTAATAATTGGAATGGAATTTTACACTAGCTCTACATGCATATGACGCTACGCATTCATGTGACATAACAGATAATGTGAACTACATAACTGTGTTATTTTATAAAGTGATCAAAGTAGTGCGGCCTACTTTTTTCTTTTTTTCTTTTTTCTTAAATTGGTTAGTTTAGCCTACCCTATTCCCAGTGCGTATTATTTGATTTTATTTACCGCTATTATGGCTCAGATAGTCTCCCTTTGGGGGGGGCTCAGTCTCAATATGTTTTCTTTGCATTTCCTGGGTCAAAATAAAAATAAATATAAAGTGATCAAAGTTTGTGTATCATGTAGAAACGTGTTATTGTACGTTATACCTGATGTAATCAGTTATCGTAACATGACCAATAACAATAATTTATTTTGGTAATGATCAACGATTTCACTCATCATCTTACATGCTGTACTCTCATTGATGAAAGTACCACAAATGTCGTGCCACCTTTGGCTCAATAAAATCTCAGCAAACTAGTTTTTTTTTAGTATCATTACTTAATGACGGGAATAAATAATGGATGAAAATTTTCTAAAAAATTTTTTAAAAGATTTTTATTTAAAAATTATTGAGACAAATGATTTTAATATTTATGAAATAATTTTAAGAAAATGGATAATATATGAGATTGTAAGTAGTGAAAATAATGATAAAAATCCAAAAAAAATTCTTGAAGAAATGCAATATCACAAAGAAAGTAAATTTTGGTTTTCAAGCTTAATTGGATTTTTTTCTCAACTTGGTATAGGTTGTCTTCAAGATAAGGAAAAGGCGATGGAATTGTATTTGTTGGCTATTAATAATGAAATTGAACAAGTTTCTAATAAATCACATTTAATTGAAGAAATTAGTGATTCGTTTAACTCATTAAGAAATAAAAATATTATTATCGGGAAATATTTATTATCATTGTTTTATTATAAAGATATTATTTTAGATATTAATTATAAGCAAAATAAATTAATTTCCCTTCAAAAATTAGCTGAAAATGATGATTTAGAAGCGCAATGTGATTTAGCAATCTGTTATCAAAATGGAAATGGTATAAAAGCTAATTATAAAAAAGCTTTTGAATTGTTTTTAAGCTCTGCTGAAAAAGGCAATACAAACGCACAATTTTATTTAGCGATTTGTTATATGGATGGAATAGGAACACAAAAAAATGAAAAAAAAGCATTTGACTGGTTTTTAAAATCTGAACAAAATGAGTATCTGGTAACTCACGATAAAGTTAAAAAGAAAATATTTGAAGAGGAATTAACACTCGCAATAACAAATAATTCAAATGCACAAAATTATGTGGGATATTGTTATCAACATGGTATAGGAGTAAATAAAAACGGAAAGAAGGCATTTAAATGGTATTTGAAATCAGTTGAAAATGAAAGTGCTGAAGGAATGTGTAATATAGGATTTTGTTATGAAAATGGCATAGGAACAGATAAAAGTGAATCAAAAGCATTTGAGTGGTATTGTAAATCAGCAGAATATGGAATTGCAATGGCACAAAATAATTTAGGAGATTTTTATCAATATGGTAAAGGAACAGATAAAAATGAAACAAAAGCATTTGAATATTATATGAAATCAGCTGTTGCAGGAGTTGCTAATGGACAATGTAGCTTAGGATATTGTTATGCAAATGGTATAGGAACAGATGAGAATAAAATAAAAGCATTTGAATGGTATGTAAAATCAGCAGAGAATGGAAATGCAATGGCAAAAAATAATTTGGGATATTGTTATCATTATGGTAAAGGAACAGATCAAAACGAAATAAAGGCATTCGAATGTTACATGAAATCAGCTATTGCAGGATGTGCTTTAGGACAATATAGTTTAGGATTTTGTTATGAAAATGGCATAGGAACAGTTAAAGATGCAACAAAGGCATGTGAGTGGTACTTAAAATCAGCTGAAAATGGGTATGTATTAGCACAAAAGAAATTATCGTAATAACCGTAGTATTACTGATAAAAATTAATGATAATGTATAAAAAGGCTGAATGTAAAGGTTTTTATCTTTTTAAATAAATTATTAAAGCTTATTATTTGATTAATAAAATTTTAAATGCACACTTTGCGAACAACTAGTAAGAAATTATTTTTTGAAATTTTGTTAAGCATCGACCTTTAAGTGCTAAAAAACAAAATATAAACAATAATATTACAATAAATTTGTTATTATTTCAAACGAAATTTTGACTAAATCATCTATCTTTCATTTTTACTAATTTTTCAGAGTGTGAAACTTTAATCCGTATTACCGATAGTTCCTGACATTGAACGAGTCACTTGTTGAAAAGGATTCATTTTGATTGGCTGATATCTTATCATATGATTCTACAAAATTACAGTCATTTGTCACATGTTATTTGAATCATTTGTCATTCCAAGTCATTTGTCGCAGCGACTAGACGGAAGTCAATAAAATTATTCCCGTTAATTCTAATGACAGCATTTTTATGTAATGTAACACGATTTTTTTGAGAAACAGTCAAGTTACTATTAAATTAGACGGGTATTTCCTTATCATTGTCGGTTTTTAATTTATTTTATATATTAGTGCGTGTGATATGTCTTAATTAACATACCATTTAAATATAAAATGTCAAACAATTAAAAAGATAAAAATGATTTATTGCTTGCCATAACAGATAATGTTAATATCCAATATCAACTATTAGAATAAAAAAGTTTAAATAAAATAAATAATGATTATAATCATTATATTGATATTTAAAATAAATTCAAAAATTATTAATATCAATATCGATTTCTTTGGTGATATATTCTATAAAAATTGAGAAAAAAAATTAAATATTAGATAATATTAGGTAGATATATAGTATATTTCCTTACCGTTATTTTCGCTATTATAGAGTTTATTGAAATTCATATCAATATCTAACTCAACTTTCTTTGCTAAGTCATATAAAGAAACATATTAACTGTTAGCATATAAAACTTTTAATCAAAATTATGAGATTAAAACAATTGTTATCACTTTACCATTATTATCATTTTCAAATAATTTTCTCTTTTTAATATTTCGATCTAAAAATAATTTAAATTAATAAACTAAGGATTTATCAGTTAATTACAAATAAAACTTAGTAATTTTTACCATACCATTGTTGCTATTATCTATAGTTGAATCAGCTTCAAACTTTCTTTTATTATCTTTAATATAAAATTAATTTATTATTAACAGTTAATAATCATTATTCTTAAACAATAACCAAATAATAACTACCATTTGTTACTGTAATAGTTTTCTGATAATAATAAAATGGATCTAAATGATTAATTAAAATCAAAATGAAGTTAAATTACAAATTTATCATACATAACAATATCATATATAAATTTGTTTACCAATTTCTGAATCAATAGATTGATCTCTAGAACTTCTTAAAGATATTGCAGATTGAATCATTCCACTTAAAGGTCTACTCTTATAGATGGCACCTGGGTTATTTATTGCTACAGGTCCAATATCTGATGATTCAATAATTTTAGTTCGATTTTGATAATTATTCGATTCATTCTTATACATATTATAAAATTTTATTTTTATATCAGTAACGGTTGGTCTTTTGTTTGGATCAGAATTCCAACATTCTTTCATTAATTCAATATAACCTTCAGGTGCATTTGTGACAATTGGAGGTCGTAAACCATCACATATTTTAATTACTAGTACTGTATCGTGATTTTCATTCCAAAATGGTCTTCTGCCTGTCATAAACTCCCACATAATCATTCCAAAGCTATATATATCTGAAGCCGCAGTGTAATTTTGTCCTTGTAAAATTTCTGGAGCCATATAAGGAATAATACCATAATTTTCATTATCATCTGCAGATTCAGTTGCAGATTTACTTATTCCCAGATCACCTATTACTACATCAAAAATTGAGTTATTTAAGCTGACAAAGATATTTCCGCTATGTAAATCTCTATGAATAATTCCTTCTATATGTATTTTTGTAAGTCCATTTATTATACTCCGTAATTTATTCAACTTTGTCTCCCAAATAATATTATAAAAATTATTTTTTAAATAATGTATCAAATCACCCAAATTATAATATGGCATAATAATCATGATATCTTTGGTAATAGGATCTTGTGTGATTCCAAAATATTTACTAATGTTTGCAAGATCAGAAGTCTTATAAGCCTTTGAAAAAATCTGGTAAAATATCTTAAGCTAAATGAAAAAACTAATCAGTTTTCTTATTATCATATTATTAATTAGTATAGGAATATTTCATATACTTTACCTCATTCAGTTCTTTATATGTAATGTTTTTAGAATAGTTAAGTTTTTTAAGGACAACTGCATAATTTTTAAGTCGACGATTAAAATTATTCCAATTAATTGGACCATCAACCCAAATTGCTTTGTATATTTTACTAAATCCTCCTTCAGCAATAAATTCCATGTTTTCGAATTGATCATAAAGAACAAACTCCATTTTTCCTCCATCTGAAAAATGATTAGTTTGTGTATGTTTGATAAAATCATCAATAACTTTGTTTCCACTTGGTTTAGGCTTAAACATTACTTTTATTTTGTAACACATGTAACAAATCTGATGGCTTTTATCTAAAATATATCTTTTTTTATTACACTCTTTACATTTCTTTCTTTGTTCAAGTATGGTTTGTGCTGGTTGGCTTAAAGACATGACGTTTTCTTTTTCTGATATTAAAAAAAAAATCAAATTTATGGTATAATTTGTTGTAGTTCCATTATTTATTTAATTATAAATGAAACTTCCATGAAAAACTTCTATGGAAGCAGATAATTAATAAGTGATTAACTTTTAATTATCTCATAGTATGTTGCGATTTATTCCATGCATGTATGAAGTATGATTAATTATTTTAGTGTGCGTGTAACGGTTACAATGCGAATCAAAACAGCTAATTCACGAAAATCACGTGACTATAACGCAGTAATGTTGACCGATTTCGAAAAATTACCGACAAAAAAAAGTAAAATAACGAGATTTCAATATTTAGTTAAAAATTGTATTTACTTAGTTAAAGGTTTTACAAGAAAAAGTTTGATAAATTCAATATTAATTTTAGATGCAGTGTCAAAAAATATAAAAATTCAACAATTTTATATAAAATATAAGGTTTTTTATAAATAAAATATAAATAGCTTTTTACAAGGCGAAATTTCATGATCATGTCGGCAAAATTGCATATTAGTACAATTAGAATGTTCATTCCATCATTGACATAATAATTATTTTTTTTTTTAAAAAAAAAGGACCTGGTCTGGACGTATGTCACGTTAAAAAAAATGATTAACAGAATGAAAATAATGACTGCATTTTTGACCAAAATTATAACTTAAAATTATTATTATTATTATTATGATCTGGATGTGAATATATCTTCACTTTATATATTGACTTGTTAGAATAATTTTATGGAAGTTGAATAAACATAATAAGTTCAATGAAAATTACAAATTTTTTAAATTATACATTACTATATGTTATTATACGTTATGTTATTCTAAAATAATGGTTATTTGTTTTAGAGCATATTAATTTGTCATATATCTATTCTTAATTGTTCAATTCTAATTTTCGTTATTATACTCATTTCTATATGATTCTCTAGAATATCTCATATTTTTTGACGCCCTTACATGATTCAGACCAGGTTTAGATTTTAAGTAATAGTCTAATATTAGTTCAAATTACAAACTAAGAAATTTGCAAGGCTTCCTTCCTACTACTCTATTATTAGTGCTTAAATTAATTCAAAATTAATTTAAATTACAAACTAAACATCCTTATTACTTTAGTCTCAGTGTTTTGAAAATAATTCAATACAAAAAATTAGAAACTGTTTTAATTAAACAATTTAAAATCCATCTAAAAGTAAAAAATACAAATTAAAAAAAAAACTACTTTTTTTTTAAAAAAAAAACAAAAGATATAACAGTTCTTACCATCAGGAATTTCTAATTCATCCTGTTCTTCTGAATGAAAATTTTGATTATTGCATATTTCATCATCATCTATTAATAAAAAAAATAATAAATAAAATAAGACCATTATTTTTATCCGAATTTAACAAATATTTCACTTACCATTAATGACAATGTTTTGTTTTTTTAGTTGATATTGCATTGTTTCTTTTTTGTAATCATCTTTAACATCTAAAAAAATTACATCGTTAAATAATGTATTATTAAACCAAAATATTAAAATTACAAATAAATAATTACCATTTAAAATAATATTCGTTTTAGACGTGCTGACATAATTATGTCCGCTTGAATTATTGAAGTCATCAACTAAAAAAAGAAATTAACATTAAATATTTTAATATATAAATAAAGTTAATCATAAACTCATTACTTACTGTTATCAGGAATATCAAAATCATATGGTTTACTATGAAATGCTATTAGAAATAAAAATATTATAAAAATGAAATACTTTATAAATAAAACAACAATAAAAATAACAATTATCTATACCTTCTTGTTCTTCTATTTTTATTGTTTAAAAAAAAGGTTATTTATATTAATTATCAAAAATATTCAAAAATAAATAAGCAAAAAATCGTTATTACCTTCAGTTGCATTTCTTGGTTCGGGTAAACCTTCAAACTGATAAATTTTACTAGTACTTAATCTGCTATTTGAATGATCTGTTTTTAAGTTAATTGATTCATGTGTTTTTAAATTATCATTTGTTTCAGATTTAAACAAATTAAATTTACTGAAAATCCTTTTAATAATACTATTTTTCTTATTGGTTGTATTTATATATGACATTTTGATTTCTCGCATTTTTCTCCGAACAGTGTTAATATCAGGTCTTTTTAATGGATCAGCATCCCAACATTGTTTCATCAAACTTTCATATTCTAAAGGAGTTCCTGATACTATTTTTGGTCTTATTCCATTAATAATATCCATTGCAAGATCATAACCATGTTCATTATTCATAAATGGTGGTTGTCCAGATGAAATTTCCCACATAAGCATTGCAATACTATAAATATCAGATTTAAAAGTANNTTCTTTTCNNNNAATAACTTCAGGTGCTACATAAGGAAGATTTCCATATATACTTTTTGGTGATTTATCAGCAGGTCCACAAAATCCAAGATCACTAATACGCCATCTACCATTAAATTGGGAATATAATACATTTCCTGAATGTAAATCTCTATGAATTGCTTTCTCAAAATGAATCTGAAAAATTGCTTCAATTATATAACACATAATCATAACCCTTTCTTCCCATTTAAGTTGATTATGATTTTGTTGTAAATAGTTTCTTAAATCAATATCCATTTTAAGCATTACAAGCATATAATCTCCATTTAATGGATCTTGCGTTAAACCAAAACATCGAAGTATATCTCCCCATTTATTGCTTATTGTTAAATGTGATTTAGCCTATAAAAATGATTTAAATATTTTATTTTTTTAAAAAAAAATGATTTTTAATTTTAAAAATTACGAACCTCATCAAGCCAACTTTGATTGGCATCTTCAACATTCTTTAATGTTTTAAGTATTACATAATGTCCTCCAACCCTTTTTAATTGTTGTTCTTTAGGATCCCATTCTTCATAATGTCCATCAATCCAATATGCAGTATAAATTTCAGAGCATCCACCTTTTGTTAGATATGCAATATTTTGTAAATGATCATATGGGATCCATTCAACTACCATATATGGAATAAATGTTTCTGTTTGGCATTTTCGTATTAAATTATCAATATCATTATTTCCAGATGTCCAATCTGAAAATTTTGCTTTTAAATAATTTCGAACACAATATTCACAATATGTTGTANCTAAACATTCTTGTTTACAATTTTCACAAATTCTTCTTTCTCCGTCATTAAAAAGAATTTTCTTTCGGTCATAATTTTCATCTAACAATCTCATTATTTTAGTTTTTTCATCTTTTGTAAGAGATTTATCAGCAAGAATTGTTTTTTGTAAAAATTTATGTTGTTTGTGTACGTCATCATAAATATTATAATCTATTGATGCAGTTGCTCTATTAATTGCTGCAGTAGACATGATACAATTTTTATAAAATTTGTTCAAAAAAAATTTTTTTTTTTTTTTGGTTTGAAATTTCATCTTTTTATATTTTTATGAAGTTAATTGTACAACAAATTAAAGTCGCATGATATATTATCTTATATAGATAATTATGAATATGTAACGTGGTGTGTCTGCGCCTAATCTATTCCATATTTTTTTTAGATTCGGACGAAATGAAATGGCGTACTGCGGCGAATTGGTAGTGGCGTGATTATTAATTTTTTTTTTTTTATAAATCGAATGATACTTTATTTTTTTTTAATAAATCACATGAAAAAATACCAGTATTTTCACATGGCCAGCTATATGTTAAGCCACCTATTGATATCAATTTTGATTTGTATATTGATAATAAATCAAACTGTGATAGAACTCTTAAAGTATGGAGAGTTAGAGGAGGAGGATATTCCAAAAGTTCATACTATACAAAATTGGATAAGTTCATATACTCGTGCTTTTAAACAAAAAGCAACGGAACATGAATTAGAAACTGAACTATTAAGAAACCCTTAAATAGGCTCTTAAATAGCTTAGAAATATCAGTAAAGCAAATAAAGTATGAAATTAAAGTTTTTTATTTACAATTTCCATCCCATTAATCTGAAATGGTGCTTATTGAAAGGCAGTAAATGTCACTTGCATACAAAGTAAACTTCGCAACGATAAACTTATCGAATTGGTGGCTGATACAAAAGAAACATGTGATATTGATCATGTGATTTAGCTAATTTTTTCTTGTATCACTTAAAACCAAAAAAATTTAATATGAGAATTTCATAATGATCTACGTCATAATTTTGTCTAATTGACTCATGGGAAGGACCTTTATTTTGTAAAATAAAATTAATCAGATCATGTCAGAATAGTCTTTTAAATACTTAATCTACAAAATACTTAAAGAGAATAAATTGTTCTTCGGACCATGAAATTTAGAAATTAAGTTTTTTCTCACGTAAGAATGAATAACAAGCAAATGAACAAGCAAATGTTATGTCTTATGGTAATGCCCAAAACAATAATGAACCTGACATAATAATTTCTGAGAATGATGATGATGATAAAATGGATGTTATACACGGCCAAGAATTGATATTGAATATTAAATGTCATTATATTTATATCATATTGTATGTCAATTATGATAGACATGGTTACTATTTGAAGGCATTGAGTTCTTTAGAAGTCTCTCTTAATAAGAATATTGATGTAAAAATGGATGCTTTTGGGAAAAACATTGACAAAAAGATCGATGATAAGACTGATGCTCTTGAAAAAAAACTTTGATGATAAAATTGATGCTTTTGAAAAAAACTTTGACAAGATGATGGATCAAAAAATTGATGCTCAGAGAAAAAAATTAACAAGAAGATGGATGTAGAGTTTAACAAAGTGCAAGGAGATATTTGGTCATAGCCAGAAATGAGATCGTTAAAAAATATGTACAACATTATTCAGAAAGATTTGAAATTTATGATTTGAATGGCCTTGTTCGATTAGTGGTACCAAAAGATGTAACTCTACCAGTAGAAAATTTGGAATATATGAGTCAGGCTTATATTATGGATTGTAGAGTGGATAAAATAGCAAAACACATTTATGTAAGTGATGTGAATGAAAATTCTCAATGAATAAAATTCTGGCCTATGGCTTGCAAAGCAATTGAAGCACTTAAGCGGAGGATATAATCCCTTTGAAATGGGAGGTTCAACAATATGATGAAATTGAATAACTAATGCTTATATCAAAAGAAAATCTAAAATTATCTTTAGTCATGTAAAGAATATATACATTAAATCTAGCTGTATACTATAGATATAATAATTATAGACCCGCATTTTACAATGATATTGACACAGCTGTTTTTCATGAGTTATGATGCTATTTGTTCAGTATCAAAACAATTATTAATCAGGTATTTTGACTTTTATATAATATGTTTTATAGAAATAACCAATGTAAACAATACTTTAATTCTGTGAATTTGTGCCTAATTATACAGTTATCCAGAAGAACCATATTTTTTTTCATTCTAAGAATGAAAATAAATGCATAACAATGCTCCAATGCAACAAGCTCATTAGTAAATAATAAAATTTATAAGTATTAATAAGAGCAAATATATTTCTGAAGAAGTAAATTAAATATGTACATTTTTTTTTGCTTGAAAATATATATAGTCCCATATATTAGTCAATCTTTTTAAAAGCGAATGTTTATATTATTTGAACAAATAAAATATGTTCAGTACCATTTGTATTCAATAACCCCAAAAATTGTTTTTTTTTTCAATTACTCAATTACTCATGGTATCTTTAGCATTAAGTAAGCAAAAATTTTAATATCAAATGGGTTTTTTTCTAAAGAATCATGCAATACTGTTGTGCCCCAAGTCAAAGTCTAACATAATGTTTTTTATATGATAATAAATTAAATTACTTATCAGTTATTGATATCATTTAAATAGACGTATTTGTATTATGATTATGTTTTTGAACAATTTAATATTGGTTTTATTGATTCTGTTTACTTGTTTCATTAATTTATTATTTTTATTACATAAATTATAAATATATATTTAAAAAGTCAAAAAAATTTTTTTCTTTAAAATTGTAAAAATTGGATTTGAATATTAAAATTATATTTCTACTAAAATAAACTAAAATTAATATTATTGCTATATATTGTCAAAAATAATAACTATTTGTTCCAGAATTCTGATTTTTGTTTTTATACCATTTCTTATTCATATTTTGAACTATTTGTTTATCATCAATTTTTTCGCCCCATAGTTTTTACAATATACTCCTATATTTCTTGATCTATTATTATTTCTCCTTTTTGTCCATACTGTACATCAATATTAATTCAAATTTTTCTGGAATCACTTTAGTTATCTTAGCTCTTTTAAAAAGACTTTGAAGTCGTAAAGTTTTCTGTTCTGAATTTCCTATTGTGTTTGTATCATTATCTCCATATAAATTGGCTTATTCTTTTTACCTATTTGTTTGATAATTTCCATTTTATAATCCAGTCCTGCTTCTTCTTTCAATTCATATAGCATTCCTTCAAAAAAATATTTTCCACAGTATTGGTTGGTATAGTAGCAATAGTCGATGGTGAAGGAATATTTGGTAAAGGATCAATAGCCGATGGTGAAGAAATAGTTGGTAAAGGTGAATAGCCAATTGTGAAAAAATATATTCCTCAATAATTCTCTCATCAAATCTTGTTTTTTTTCACATTTCGTAAGTGATCCCAATATTCCTGGCACTTTTCTTATTTTCTGTCAGGATGTTTATAAATTATTCTTTCCATTTTTTTCTGTGGATATACTTCTCATTTCATTATCTTCTTTCTGTCACCATAACCATGATCTCTTTAGTCTTCATCAATTTTTCATTCATCTATTTATCTAATTGTTTTTGCTTTTTTGTTGTATATTTGTATTATCAGATTCTTTTTGTCTTTACTGTTTAAAAGGTATATTTTGTATATATTTTTTCATATTTTATTGTTAATAAACATTTCTTCTTTGATTTTTCCTCATTATGACCGCATAATCTTTATGTCTTCAAATATACATTTTACTGGACTTTTTCAATAAGTCTATAATATTCCATTAGGTTAGGTGTCTTCATCTTCTATTTAGATAAGCAGGTTTTGGACTTTATCACTTTAGAGATATTCTTTGGTGTTTTAACTGGTAACTTGAATTTAGGTGCGTGGTATCTTTAGAGTTACTGGATTTTTGGAAGAGGGAATTCTAATCTAAACCAACCAGCCAGTTAGGAGATACTCGACTATCTGACCGGTTTTCCTTGCCTGATACGAAGAAGTTCTATATACAGTATAAGGAAGATAAAGAGGGAGATTAAAGGGGAATCTAATTTTTAAAAAGGAAAGATAAAATTGAGGGAGATTAAAGGGAGAATCTAATTTTTAAAAAGGAAAGAAAATTGAGGGAAATTAAAGGGAGAATCCAGTAAATCTAGTTTTTTTAAATTTAGAAATTTTTTTTTTTAAAAAATGGTAGGTATTTATAACCTTTTTTTTTATCTTTTGTAAAATTTACAAGAGATGTGTCATGAGAACTTATTATGTATTTTTATTATTGATTATGCAACGTACTATTTAATTTAGATTTTTTTATTACCAAATTTATTTATTTTTAATAATGGGCTAATTGGCTAAGCCAATTACATATTTGAGTCACAATCCATATTTTTTTCGTGTTGCATATTAGATCATAATTTTTATTTTTTGGTCAATAATTAGCGTAAACCAGTCATATTAACAGTTAAGGATATCTCATGTGAATCTATTACAAAATGTACTATCTACCGCTGATCACAGTGAGCCGTGTAATATTAAAAAAAAGAAACTATTATTTAAAAATTTAATAAATTGGAGGAAGTAACTCCCACAATGATTGATCCATTCGTTCATCCTGAAGAGAAGGGTTGAAACTAAAAAAAAAGATTAATAAATCATTATTACAAAATTAAAAATAATTTAATATAAAAAAGGAAACCCTTGAAGAAAAGAAAATATCATACCAACTAAAAGAACTAAAAAAATATCTGCGTCCAGTCGAAGAGAGAAGCTGAACCTAAAAAAAAATTATTTTAAAAAAACTTTCTTATTATTGTTATAGCCCAAACTCTACCATGTCCCTGGGAAAACCTTATATCCGAAATTTTACATGTCCAAAACTAACCCAATCATATCCGAAATAATATTAAATATTCAAATTTAAACTTTATTTTTTTAAAACAAAATGTCTACTCAATTTTTTCAAAATTAAGTCAAAATTATATTGAATTATTGAAGCAAGGATGATGAATATTATGATAATACAATTGAAATTGAAGACCCTAACATAAAAGTATTTCGAGCTCATATGAATATTTTGTGTTACCGTTCTCCATATTTACGCCGAAAATTGGCTTCAAAAAATAGAGAGAATAACAATAATGTTTTAACTCATATTAAATTTTTAATGTTCAAATTATAACTTTCTTTTAAACTAGACATATGAGGTTTTGTCAACAATTTAAAATAAAATAATTCCATTGCATCAACCATAAATTATTTTAATATAATCTTTTCTACTCCTGCTTCATTTTGTTTACTAATTCCTCTCCCTTTTCTGTTAATTTAACTATATCATCAATTTGATTAGTTGACTATTTTTGTTTGCCATTCAACAGCTCCTTCAACACATTTAACCATAATAATCCCCCTTTAATTAATCCAGGGCTTTGCCTTTTTAAACAAATATTTTAAGTAAAAAATGGTTTTTAAGATAATATTCTACAACCCAACTAAATGGAACATTTATGATACAATAATTATAATATTTTTATTTATAAATCATTTTATAAAATACATTAAATAGATTTTTTTTTGCAAAATTAATTGTTTATTTAATTATTTAAAAATTTCAAATAATAAATGTTATAGTAT
>QKYT01000011.1:8246-18563 GCA_003550305.1 Glomus cerebriforme | reverse complement strand
TACTTCTATCAGTCATCTAATCTCTTAGCGGTGTAATAACCCGATTTTTCTAGTATTTTTATTATAATTTTTATGATTTACAACTTAATTCTAATTTACAGTTTAATAACGATTTACAACCTTGTTACAATTTACAGTTTAGTTACGTATTACAACTTATATACGACCTATTACAACTTCTTGTCATAATCGTAAGTAAATGTTGCAACCCAAGTTGTAATCGTAAGTGCTGTAATAATTACTAACGGCCAGCAACTTTAGTGTAAGATAAATAGATTATTATATGAAAAACTGGGTGAAATGGTATAACAACAAAAAATCAGAATTGAATAGTTATTATTTTGGAAGTCATACAGAATAGTTATTATATTAATTTTAGTTTATTATTTAGTAGCAATTATAATTTCAATACAATATTTATTTTTCTTTTATAATATATGTAATTTTAATCAACTTATTATATTTACTTAAAATGAATAAATATTAAATATTAAATTTTAATATATCAAATGAATATTATTTTGTACTTTGAAGATTTGATTTCAAACAATTTATCACAATAAGAATGTTTTGGATTGACAAATTCTTCGCAAATAAGAAGAATGTACAAACATGAAATATTTTTACGTAAATCATTACCAACTTCAATTGTAATTCGTCATCATTCAAAATTTCATGAGATAAAATTCCATTATAAATAGTTGCAACAAAAAAAAATTTAAAACCTTATAATTGTTAAATTTATTTATTAATAATTTTTTCTATTTTTCCATATTTTTCAAGTATTTATTTTATTGATCGGCAATTATTTCAGGTTTTTTTGTCAAATGTTACGTATATCTGACGTTACACTACTGTAACAATTAGTTAAATGATTTTCCGGTTGGCGAATTAAACAATTTTTCAATTTTTTTTTTTTTTCATTAACTTTCAATTTCTTTGAAAATTTTTTCGTTCAAACAACTGTTTATTAGATTATCCTCAAAATGACTTATTATTGGATTATAGCTCGACATTCTGGGAAAGTTCTTGAAGTTGAAGGTGGTTCTGTTAATAATTGTGCTAAAGTCGTCCAAAATTCAAAAAAATCGGGAAATGACCCTAATGTGAGTTTTACTTTATAATAAATAATATGTGCATCTATTTATTATTGATATGGTTATTCCTTATGTAATTATGTTAACGTTTAGGTTGATAGTCAACTCTGGTATTTCAATGGCGGATTTATCACAAACAAAAAATCTAGTCTCGTAATTGCTGTCACTGATAGTAAGTAACTTTTGTTTCATAGAATTTGACTATTTGAAATTAAAATCTTCTAATTTCTAAATAAATTTTCTTTCTTTCCACAATCAAGACCGATTCGAAAATTGTAAAAATCTTTATTTATTACATCTCGTAAATGTAATTTTTGTTTCTAAATACGCAATTAAGATATTTTTAATATTTCAATTTTGCCATTAAGGGACACAAATTATTCAATATAAGAGTGGTACTGAACCAGTTGTCGGTCAGGAATGGGACTACAACTATGAAGACAATGCTATCAGTTTGAGATCTAATCGAAACTTTGTCATTGATGTTTCGGTAAAGATTTTGTGAATTACTTTATCAAATATTATTTATTAATCAATTTTGTAAGTAAACTTGGAACGAATTGAAATTATATTAATAATATTTTTCCTAAAACAGGGTGCAAGTCACGAAGATCTAACCCCAACTATCTTACACAATAAACATGGTGGCAGGAGTCAACAATTTACTTTACAAAAATGGAGCGATGTAGAAAATTTTGGCAAATTAATTACAAACATTATTGATCATAATAAGTTTTTACCAAAATTATCCCAAAATTTACTTGAAATTTTGGATGATGAATATTGTGATATTATTATTGAAGTTGACGAAGATCCTTATGTAAAAATATTTCGTGCTCATATGGTAATTTTAAATTATCGTTCTCCTTACTTGAAAGGAATTCTGTCGATTGAAAAAAAGAAAAATGATGGAACGTTAACACATATTAAATTACCAAATATTTTACCTGAAACTTTTCAAATTATTTTAAGGTGAGAAAGAATAGAAATAAGTAATTGTTTTATATCAATATATTAATGATTTCAAGTATTATTATTTAGGTATATTTATGGCGGAAGACTTTCTTTAGAAGAATGTGATCCTTCAGACATGATTAAATTACTGGTTGCTGCTAGCGAATTATGTCTTCAGGAATTGATCACCTATATACAATCCTTTTTGATCGAAAATAAGGCAATCTGGATGGAACAAAATTTTGATCTAATATATAAGATAAGCTTTGAAAAAGATGCTTTCTTGGAACTTCAAAAATATTGTAATAATTTAGTATCTAATGAGCCGGATAAAATTTTCAAATCACAAAATTTCTCCTCAATTCCAGAAAAACTTTTGGTTTCCCTTATTAAAAATGATAACCTTCAAATGAGCGAAATTCAAGTTTGGGAACATGTACTTAAATGGGGACTTGCTCAAAATCAAGAACTACCTTCTGATCCTTCATGTTATTCAAAAGATGATTTCAATGCTTTAAAAAACACCTTACAAGAATGTATAACTTTTGTTAGATTCTATAATTTAACTTCCAAAGAATTTTTAGATAAGGTATTTCCTTATAAAAAAATTTTACCCAAGGAATTATATGTAGATTTATTAAAAAGATTTTTGGATAATGATAGCAAGATAAAAGATATATCAAAACCTCGTATACCTAAAGAAATTAATTCTAAAAATATTGATTCTAAAATTATTACATTTCAACATGCTGAAACTATCTCAAAATGGATTGATAAATTAGAAATTACTGATAAGTTAACTAATTCTTATGAATTTAAATTATTATTTCGTGGATCTCGTGATGGATTTTATGCTGAAAATTTTCATAAAATTTGTAATAACCAATCTCGCACTGTAACAATTGCTAAAATGAGAGATATTAACAAAATTATTGGTGGATATAATCCAATCGCATGGAAATCTGATGATAGTTATGGTACTACTGAAAATAGTTTTATATTTTCTTTTAATAATAATGATAGAAATGAAAATTATATTTTAAGTCGGGTAACGGATAAAGAACATGCTATAGATAATAGATTTTATTGTGGTCCATCATTTGGTAATGGAGACCTTATTATATGGGAATTTGATTTTTATACACTTGGTAATTATTGTCGTTGTAGTAAAAATTCTTACGAAAACCCAATTATAGAAACTGAAGGTAGATTTTTTGTAGAAGAATATGAAGTATTTCGACTGATGTATAAATTCTAAGGAATAGCATAAAAATAATTTAATAGCAGTAAAAATTATTGTCCCTTATATACTCTATCAATTAGTTACAAATTTTGACTTATCTTGAATACTACAAAAAAGTTTTGTCTGCTTAATAATGAAGTTCAAATTTTATTTTGATATATAGTTCAGACGTGTTATAAAATCGAGACTCTTTGAAAAATTATATGATAAGGAAACAATAATGATTTTGCCATAATTGTGTATTATGTTTTAAATATATTTTCAATTCTAATATTAAATGTACATTTTTCTTGTGCAAATTATTTTCTTTAAGGACGCAAATTTAATTATAAAACTACTAATTAATTTTAACTACAAACCAATTTTAATTATGTTAAAACAAATTTTACTCTTTAGTCTTCATCAACTCTTCATTCACCCATTTATCTAATTGTTTTGCTTTTTTGTTATCACATAGATTGTACTGTATATTTGCATTATCAAATTCTTTTTTTGTCTTTGCTGTTTAAAAGGTATCATTACACCTTCTATTTTTTGTTTCATATTTTGTTAATAAAATTGTTTCTTTGATTTTTCCTCATTATGACAGCATAATCTTTTCTTTAAATATACATTTTACTGGATTTTTGGAAATAAGTAAAAAGGGAATTCTAATCTAAACCAACCAGCCAGTTAGGATATACTCGACTATCTGACCGGCTTTCTTGGCCTGATACGAAGAAAAGTATAAGGAAGAGAAGAGGAAGTTTAAAGGAATTTAAAACAAATACCAAACCCGCCAGATAGAAGATACCCGACTAACTGACTGGTATTACTGGTTTCCTTGCCTGATATGAGGAAGACCTCATATACAGTATAAGGAAGATAAGAGGGAATATAAAGACAAGGGAATGGTTTAAAAGAATAGAGAGCCTGATAATGTATTTTTAAGATAAGGTGAATGAGCTCTTAAGGATAAAAAAATATTTTAAATAATATGGAATTTTGGGGTATTTATATAATTAAAAATATTAATATAAAATTAGTCAAAATTATTAATGATACAATAATAAATTACATTACGTTATAGTTTGTTAATAACTCATGATTTCTCCCTAATATTCTAATTGATAAATTATGCATGATTAAAAAGGCCTAATTAAGAAATTGATTAACAAAATATGGAATTTAATTTGCCACATAATATATTAGAAACATGACTTCTTTTTGATTGTATATTACAAAAAAATATACCTGCTGTAGCCCAAACGCCAAACAATCCTATGTCCCCCAAACTAAAAGTAAATTTTAAATGTTTAACGTCTCATGGGTATGTTATTGCCCATGTACCAAATCAAACTTGGGAAAACCTTCAGTCTTAGATAGTAGTTTATTTAATTTTTTATTCCTTTTTTTTACAAATTAATATTTATTGTGTTTAATATTATAAGAAGCAGAAAATATCGAAGAACTTTATATAAAGACTATATTGACAATTTTATGTTATAAAAATGAAGTTCCAATTCGAAATTGTTATTGGTATTAAAGATTTAAAGCTAAAAAGACTAAAAAGATTAAATTCTATTTCTTTCTCCGCTTTTAATTTTAATAAATCTTTTCTAGTTTAATGGTATAATATTTCTAAATTGTAAAATATATATTTAAATATTATAATTGTTTTTAAAAATTTATAAGTAATTGATATATACCTATATGGTGGGATGGGAATTGGGATTGGGATGGGATTATGACAAATGGGATGGGACAATGGAATTTGGGATTGGATTTGGGATGGGACGGGATGTGAGATTCTCCCATTCCCATTAATATAGGTGGCAAGTATAGTTTACCCCATTCACCGTTATGTGAAGTTTTCCATATAAAAGGATTATATCCTTCAATAATTTCTTCTATCCCATTTACTTTAATGAATGTGGCAGTATGAGGTAATTTATCAAAAATTCATGAAACTTTTTAAGAGTAAATCCATCTTGACTTCCTCTTAAAATAATTTAAATTCATATGGTAATATAATTCTCTTGCATAAGCAAATTTACTTTTAATATCTATTTTATCAATCCATCTTAAAATTATAGAAACAATGTTTAAATTAACAATTTTGAATTGTAAAGTGTCTTCCATCATTCTAAAATCATCACCTTTCCAGATATTAGGAAAAGTTGGACTATATGCAATACCCACATTTTAATACATGTTCCAAACTTCAATTTCTTTCATCTCTTTAATAAGTAAAATCAAAGATTTTCCAGGAAGAGAAGTAAAATCAATTGGTCATCAGCAGCAATTAAAACTTTCAAAATTTCTGAAGGTCCTTGCTCATTTAACGAAATAATGCCGTCATAAAAAAGTCAATATTTGGCTTACTTAGTTGATGATACAATATAGTTTTGAGTCATTTTGTTTTTGAATATGATTCAAATGCCGCAATTAGATTAAACTTGATTCATAATTCAGCAAAAGTGAGTCATCAACAATAATAAATCGCAAAGAAAAGGATATATAAATATCTCTACTAATCTACTTAATCTCTCTTAATATTTTTTTTAAAAAAAAATTAAATATTAAAATTAAATAACAAATAATCTATACACTATTTAGCCATATTTTTCAAGAAAAAAGAGACTTCTGAACCTAGATATATTGCACACTACACAATTTTATTTGTATAATATTAATCTATATATATATTTTTTTTAAAGCTCTTCCCACGATAAAATCAAACGAAGACTAATTGTAAGTTAAATCAGTACTTCATAATCTCTATATAATTGTATTTCATTTTTTTTTTAGATTGATAAATTGAAATAAGGTTGATTTTAGTAGATATGTAAGTATCTCCCTATATTTTACCACTTAGGATAGTTTTCTACCTTTACCCGAAGTATAGTGGCAGTAGGGTAAAAGGGGGGCCTCCCACCAGGCTATTTTTGCAACTGTAGACGACCTTGGTTCGTTGGAAACGTGACGAACCCATAGCATATGCCCATGTCTCCCGGCTGGTCTTGAAGGTTGCAGCTTATTTATGATTTTAATTTAGATTAATTTGTTAGATTAATTCATTTCACGTGGATCATATATAACGAAAAAAGATATGATAAATTAAGGTGAGAATTGAATTTTACTTTTTTTGTCTTCCTTTTGTTATTTTAGTAGTGTGCATTTTATCTAGGCTAAAGAAGCAAAAATATACATAATGTTATCTTTATTNAATTANTTTAATTAATTGTAATTTTAAAAACAATTTATTTATCAAAAGTTATCAAATAAATGTTCAATATATTTTTTTTTATGAATTTTTGCAAATTTTTATAAACTATAAAATTGTGATTATAGTCACTTAGGAATTTATTATATATAATATCGGAGATGGAATATCGAAATTGTTGTTAATAAACAAAATCATTTGAGTTTTATGAAAAGCAACAAATTTGGGATGCTTTAATNTATGAATTTGAAAAAGATTAAAAAAGTATTTAGTAATATAAAAAAATCTGTTTAATAAGTAGGCGAAAATGCCCAAAAATAAAACAGAAAAACTTTTTAATTGTGTATAAAAATTAATAACAATAACTTTATTTAATATTATTTATGTAAATTTACAAATTCACAAATATTTTCCTTCGTAAATTATAATGGATACCATATCCACTACNATGTTATTCATTTTCTTAGTAAAAAATGTCCATTATAAGTATTACCGGCTGAGTCATAAATCTTTGCTTATTTCCATTGAATTTTACTTTCTCTAAATGTCTGCATATCTACATATCTATCTATATGGGTGTCACTATTCAACTGGTTTTTTTTTTGCCTGATATGAGGAAGACCTTATATACAGTATAAGGAAGATAAGAGGGAGTTTGAGTTTAAAATGAACTAAACCAGCCAGTTAAGAGATACTCGACTATTGAGAGAGAGGTTGAATTCAAAAGAAGTAGTCCTTAAAAAGGAAAAATTAAATCAGGATAATTAAGGAATACATGCTAAAAAATATGAAGAATGATACAAGCAAAAATATGGTGCTTAAATGATCTTGGATATCAGGAAGAAGGAAAATTCAACTTGATTTTTGATGCCTACAATCTTCCTTTAACAAATATGCAAAGTTACAAAGTCAAATGGATTTGTTTATATAAAGATTGATTCGAAAAATATAAAGCTAATAGAATCAGAAATCAAAGAATGTTATTGATATCACACAACAGAGAACATCAATCAAAAAGAGAATGTCTTTCGGTTCTTATTTCCTAGTCCAAAAAGATAGAGCTTACTTTAACCGCTTATAATCATCAATATAATGTAATAATAAAAGAAAAAAAAAGGAAGAAGAATTTTAGTACATTTAGACGAAATTTTACGATCAAATGCATCCGAATTTAGACGCACCTAATAATAAAACTAATTTTTCAAAAAATTGAAAACCTAAAATCTTATCTATTGATGCTAGAGATGCGGTTTCACTATCATTAGATGCATCTCGATGAAAACTTTCCAATAAGCTATGTTTCGTCCTCCTACAATCACAGGATGACGAATTATTAATGTTTTTGCGATTCTGACCAATCAGGAAAGAACCGAAAATTGGAGCTTTAAGCTGAAGAAGCAGAAAGGATGAAAATTATATTATATTAACATATTTTAAAAACATTTTAATGTTTATTCAGTAATATTTATTTTATATCTTATAATAAAGTTTAATAAAAGATGATAAAGTTGTTTTTAATCAGTTATCGTAATTATTTAATCATTTCCTAATCATTTTTAAACCTTTATCAAACTTTCATGCTTTCTAATTTTCAAATCTCTAAGATTTATTTACAACCTGATTTATATTTGGATGATTATCTGGTACTTCATCCCAACATTCTAAAAATATTATGTATAAATTTAAAAATAGACTTAAAATATTCAATTTTAATAAAATTTAAAGTATAAATTTTTACATAATCTTTAGATGTATCAGGAACAGGTGTTTCTTTACAACCTCGTAAAATATTCACAACCAATAAAATATCACATTCTTCATTGGAGGTCGACCACTAGATATCCATAATAATACACCAATACTACTGTAAATATTGCCTATTTCATTTAATTTGTTTCTTTTTTGTTTATAAAATCTTATTGGATTAGTATAAGGAACAACTCCAAATAATTTTGATTGATTAATTGATGCCATATTATTTTAAAATAGTTTTTAAGGGTACCACTATTGGCATATTCCATTACTAATCCATAATTTTTCAATTGACCATTTTGATTTCCTAAAAATGAAAACAAAATCTCTATTTTTACAATTTTGTTAAATAACCAAGTAATTCTTTGAAATATCATATTGTAATGTTTGACATCCTTCTAATGATATTACTAGGTAGAAATTCTTTTTTTTTTAAAAAAAAGTTATTTTATTAAATTAACATTTTGAATGATAATTACATAAATTAAGTAGTCAAAAAATGATTTTTCTTTTTTAAAAATTGTAGAAATTAAATTTAATTATTTAAATTATCTTCTATTAAGTAATAAACCAAAATTATTATCGCTACATAGTTTCTAAAATAGTAAAAATAATAACTAATTGTTTCAGAATGCATTCATTTGTCATATATTTATTTCTTAATTTAAATTTTGATTTTTTGATTTTTATTCTTATACCCATTTTTTTATTGTCATCATTTATCCCACCCAGTTTTTCATATGATTTTCTATTTGAAAGTCTTCTATTTTGTTATCCATCAATTTTCTCTATTCCATTGCTTTCATAAAATATTCCTTTTATACTTGTTTTTTTTCTCTTTTTGTTCATACATCAATTCAGCCCATTCAAAACAGACTTGATATATACTCCAAAGTTGTAAATTTCCTGTTCTAGATTTTCTTTTAGTTTGTTTAACCATGAAAGCAATATGGCTTATTGTATCATGTTTTTGTTATGACTATTTGTTCAATAATTCCATATTCTTCTACTAATCCATATAGAATTCGTCAGTAAAGGAGCAGTTGTCAATGGTAAAGGAATAGTTGGCAAACTCTTTTAGTTCTTTTTACAGTGGATTTTTCAACAATTTTGATATTCTCTATTTTGTTATTTGTTCTTTTAGTAAAACCGTCCATCATTGGCTTTTTCTTAGTGACTTTTTCATCATCTGTTCCACTCATGAAAAAGAATCCAAATTTTCTTTAAAAATCATTTAAAAATCATTGAAACATCACTTTCTTAAAGTCTGTGTGGTGTTGATACTATATGAGCTCATAAATAAAATGGTCAATACATTATATAGTAAGGAAATAAAGATGGAATTCTAATCTAAACCAAACCGCAGATAGGAGAGATACTCGACCATCTAACCGGTCTTTCCTTGCCTGATACGAGGAAGACCTCTATTATATACAGTATAAGGAAGAGAAGAGGAAGTTTAAAGGAATTTAAAAAGAGCCAGATAGGAAATACTTGATTAGGAAGCGAAATTAAAGGGAGTAGTTATTAAAAAGGATAGTGATTAAATAACTTAGGATAATAATTAACAAGGTAATGAGCTCTAAGGATATTTGAATATTCTTGAAATTCTTTTATATATAATTTTGAAAAAAAGAACATATTTATATTTAAAAATATTAAGAATGTAAAAATGAGTCAAAATTGTTAACNATACACTAATAAACTAAACATGATAAGTCACATCACGCAAATTATAATTTAAATGATTTTTTTTTATTTGTTCACGTGAAAAAATTTCTATAACTCATAATTTCCTCATAGTACTAACCAAATATGGAATTTAATTTGCCACAAATTGTTAAATTTATTATTGTAATCAAAATTTCTCATGACTATCTTAAGTATGATCATGCATATTTGCATAGATGTTTATAAATATGTTATTTGCCAATCAACGGTAGTACATTCAGCAATATTTATGTAATAGTTTCATATGATTTTATAAAATCAATCAGAATAAAAAAACTAATAAGCTATAAAATTATAAATGTGTGACTCATAAATCTAGTTATCTTTTCTTATAT
>QKYT01001099.1:16278-27083 GCA_003550305.1 Glomus cerebriforme | reverse complement strand
AATAAAGACAAAGTTAAACTGAAGAAGGAACAAGATTGAAAGAACAATTCAAAGAAAAAATACATATAGACAAAGAAAGATATATTAACTTAAAAAAAGATGCCAGTCACTTAATTGTGGGAAAAAGTTGGAAATAAAAGATGTAATAAATAAGGCAGCAGAAATAGAAAGGAATTATAAGAATAAAATAAACAATAATAATAGAAATAAAATAGAAAGGATAATAAAGGAATACAAGAAAAAATATAACAAAAGAGTAGTAATATTAGATTTTTTTTATTTAAATGTATTAAAGAATATTAAGAATGTTAAAAAAAAATAAATAAAAATAAAATAAAGTTTCTTTTTTTCGACAAATGTCATATTTAGATAAATTTAAACTATAAAATATTCAAAACCCCACAATATACTGTATATTTATCCAGCATTAGGATGTAATTTCGGGCAGAATTAAAAATGTAATTGAAACTCTGCCCAAAATCCTACTCTAATGCTGTTGTGATGATGATCACCTCTGTGACATTTAGCAATTTTTCAAAATGTTATGTTTTTGATTAATAAATTTTAATGTAATTAATTAAATATTTCTTAACAACAGAATTAAGAATTTAAATTTTAATTTAGCAAACAACGTCTTGTCAAAATTCTTTTATTGTCAGTTCTAAAGAATAAAATTAATATACAACAATGGTAAAATTTATTTGTTATATTTTATTATTTGTTAAATTTATACAATTTAATTCATATGAATGTATTTGGAAAGAAAGATGTGAAAAAGTAATAGAAAAAGAAAAAAATTTATAAAATGGAAACTTATAATAGAAATCTTGATAATAATCATAAACATAAAATATTATAGATTTATCAGAAAATTTAGTTTATATAATTATGGGAATATTTTAGAATTTATTTAGGGAGATTTCTCCACTCCAAATAAATTTCTAATTTTCTTATTTGGTAAAGGGTTGATTGGGTCATTGAACAGGTAGACATTATTAATTAGTAGATTAGTTAAAATTTCTTAACATGTATTTACTAACACCCACAATTAAATAAGACACTTCACTCAAATTGTCAAAAAAAAAGGAAATTTTCCTTTCTAATTATCGATACAGTTAACAAATTTTCTATTTCTAAAAACTTATTACTCTTGTAGATTACACCAACCTACTTTACGGACCTTACATAATTCTTCTTTGTGTTTTGTAGATTTAGTTAAAGGTTTAATTCCTAAATTTTTAGTTAATATTATTTAAAATTTATTAATTCAAAAAAGATAGTTTTTAATATTATTTTTATATTTTTTTATTAAATCTATCGTTCATTTATGGATCTAATTTGGATTCCTAGATGTGTCCAGATGACTAATGAAAGATGATTTCCATAACTACGACTCTTATTGTTATGTGATTATAAATAAACTTATGCTGCATAATGACTATTCATTTTAAAAATGACATCGAAAGATTTTTATAACTAAACTTCATAAACAATTATTCAAAATCGATGTCTGACTATCATTGACACATATTGACACACCTATTGTCACGTGATACTTTACAAGGGATATAATAATAGCTTAAACTCCAGTCTATTTTTAAATGCTTTAAAAGTAGATTTATTCATTTTCTTATTGGAACTTTACATACATATATATATAAACAATATTATAAACGTCTTTACATATTTGTAATTTACTTAATATAAGCTAATTATAAACTTAACTATGTTTAAACTTAATTTCAAAATAAAGCATTTATAAAATAAATTTAATACAAAAATAAATGAAAAAAAAGAAGCCATAAGATTCGATCAAGGTTGAACACTAAGTGATCCCTTGATACATGATAAAATCTTACCATCCGGATTCAAAACTGTAAATAAAAAAAAACATAAAAATATATTATATTAATATTTTTATATAAAATATTTCAATAAACAAAATCAAAAACATTATAACATGAAGTTAATTTACGTACTTTGTGCCTTAATATCATATTCAACAACAACAGTGTTAGGTTGAGGATTATGGTCAGCGGGCCAAGTTGCGGAAAAGTTGAAATCACCCTTTTTACAGGGCATGAGAATCCACTTTGTTCAACAAAAAGGCTACAATAATCAACTTCATTATGGAATACCACAGTATTTGGGTTATTCTTATCATAACCTGTATACGAAAACAACGCGCCTTGTTCAACAACTTCAGATGCTTTACCACCAAGACGGATGGTAACATATTGATGAACAGCAGTAGGTGGGTCTGGGGAATAAGAAAATGAAGTAATGATATTTGGAAAGTGTCCCTCACATTGCTTAAATCCGCTGAGTGGATCTTGACGTTTTGACGGAATTGAGGTTGCAAATGACACGAAAATGAAGAGCAACAAAATACTAAGTAAGGTACGTTTCATTTTTGCTATAGTTAATATATATTTTTTTATTATTATTATTTTTTCTTTTTTATTATTTTGAACCGAATTATCAAAAAAAGAGAGCGAAACAAGACCATTTTTATATGCTGGATCAAAAATTGAGAACAAGTGATAAACCAATAAAACAATTCCCAGTGATTTTATTATCATATTCCTTTTTTGAAAATGAGAGACATTGCGGGCTGTGTGAACCCTTTTTTAGTTAAACAATGGTTCAAAGAAAAAGTGGCATGATAGTATCTGATTCTCGTATGAAAATAATAATTCATTTTGTATTACTTTTTTTTAAAAAAAAAATCATTATTTTACTTTATAATATTTTATTTTATTTAATTCAATTTATTTTTATTAAAAAAAAAGAAAATGTGAACAACTTTTTCGTTTGTAATAATTGTTTAAAATATTAGAAATAATTTTTCTTTTCTTTTTGGCTGACCTGAAGAGCGAAAACGCCAAGAAAAAAAAAATTCCATAAATGGAAAAAGAACAATAGCTTTATATTGCATCAACCTGCTTCTAGATTGGCGCAGTAAACTTTTTAAGGTAAAATGTTGATCTTACATTATTTAACGCCATAAATAAAAAAAACTCCCAACTTTTTGTTATAAAAAATGAGCTTGTGTTACTGTGTTACCTTTGAAGGTCATACAATAAACATATAAATACTTTATTATTGTGGTATTTTTAAATTTATCCGTTTCCATAATAATATAATATTATAATTTATTATGAAAATAAACTTATTTTTTAAAATAATTAAAGAAATTTTGGAACTAACTATAAACGTGTTTATTGTAATGCTACAATATGATATCGTTTATTGATTGAGAAAACGCCAAATCACATCAATATATCACAATTAATAAAGAAATATGTGTGATGTGAATTCAAACGGAAAGGATGAACAATTAAAGGTATTGGCTGTTAATTATATTGAGGTAAAAATAAAAAAAAAAGGATATTAACCAAATAGTTCTAGTAAAGAGAACGGATATTTGTTTTTCGGGAAAATTTCGCCCTTGATCACAATCAAAATTTTTATAAAGTTTAAAAAGACATTTCCATTTATTTTATTTTATTCCATTATTGTTTCAATACAATTTTTATTATTTTTATTACGCTAAAAGAATAAAAATAAAAAAAAATAAAGAAAAATAGATTATCATTTCTGAATAGATTTGAATGAGAAAATAAATTAAATAGAAAAATGAGTCATATAACTCATTCCAAATTCACTGTTCCAATTCGCCATTTTCAGAAGAAATAATCCCACGTACAGTACATAATTTACATAAAAATGGCTCCTCTCATAGATAAGTATAATATTCAACTAATATATTTAAATTTTCTTGTATTTAATCATGCTAAATATTAAACAAAGATAACAAAATTTGCAGATCATGTGGTAACGCGTAGGCAAACTTCTTTTGTAAATGACATAATTGTTACATATTTTTTGTTTTTGCGTTTTGCGCATGCATATACTGTATGACCATTATTTATTATTAACTAGATTCATAGTATATGGGCCGGCAGAGCCATCCCTTTTTAGGCAGTATTAAGTAATTTATAGTTTATTTTTATTATTTTTATTACTATATAAATAGAAATAGTTTTTAAAATTGTTATTGTTTATTATAAATTAGAAATAGGAAATATGCACATTGTACCGGGGTTACCCCTGTATCACATGATTTGTACGTACTAAATCCTGTGATCATGAGTATAAATAAAAAGTATAATATATTAAACTCACGAACAATATTTTTTCACCCGAACGAATATTTTTTCACTGGATATATATTTTTACTGTTTTCAATACACAATTTTAATATTTTCGCCATTTTCAATGTATGATTTTAATATTTTCACCATAAATTTACTTGACTACTATTTCCAAAATATTTGTTTAACATTTTGTTATTGACTGCAGCAGTGGTTAAGGTGTGGCTTTAAGAGATAACCATTTAGGGAATGATGGGTTATATATAATCCCCTGAAGGGGACTCAAGGCCATTAGGCCAAGAGGGAGAGACATGGCGACCACTGTGCCGAAGGCACAGAAGGTCGCCTAGTCAGTGGTGCAAGCTGCTAAAACTTTGATGTTGGCAATATGAATATTTCTCTAACATTTTTTATGCTTCCCTATGAAAAAAGAATGTCCGGAAATCATCACCAATAATGTCCTGTATATTGAAATTGACCAGAAATTGTACAAAAATTGCAATTATTATGACAAATATCAGGATTTAAAGTCTTTTTAAAGGCCTCAATTGTCTGGAAAATGTAAAAATTGATTTTTATAAACAAGAAATGTACAAGTTTTGTATGAAATTAATGTTCAGAATTTTTTATAGATCTTAAATGTCCGGAAAACATAAAATTCAAATGTCTGGAATTTTTTTTATAGGTCCAAAATGTCCGGAAAACATAAAATCAAATGTCCAGAATTTTTTATATTGGTTTAACAGTCACGTGTGATGCTTATTTTCACATGGCATAGCCGATTTGCAGAATGCATACGAAGCAGCATTATTAAAATATATGTGCATTGTTACAATTTCCTTTTTGGCGGCAAGTATAATATTAAGTATAGATAGTAGTAAATTTCATTGGTCATCTTAAAATAAAATCAATAAACTGATTAGTTTCTTATTTCTTATCAGATTGAATATAAAAAATAATGTGTCACGTAATAATTATTGTGTTGTTGTAAGTAACATAATTTTTGTTTGTTTTAAGTTATGGATGAATATTTTGGATTATTTGGCAAATTGAATATTTTTTTAGTTCACGAAGAGAAAGACATATGGTACTAAACATTTAATATTTCTAATGATTTTATTAACGTTATACAGTAGATAGTTAATCATGTGATGCCAATTATCCATAATGGATCTGTAGATATCTATTTTCGATTTAATATATATTTTTTTTATAAATTTATGATACCGCAACTTGTGATTAAGGTTATCAGGACCTAGACAGCCTAAATAAAAACAATGTAATAATTTTATTAACTATTTTTTTTTGTAATATTATTTTTTTAATATCAAACATTATCTGTTATACCATCAATTGTCAAAAAAAAAAGTTTATTTAATATTTTTATAAAATTTTTACTATAATATATATTAAAAAATATATATTAATTATCATTTAATTCTATAAATTCTTTATCCACTATATATATAGTAAAGTTGATTAATTTTAATAAATCCTACATAATGATCATATGCATCAATAAACTCATGTGACCCATCTCCTTGAAATAATAAAAGTCCTGTATTATTTTCTTTAACTTTATTAGTCAAATAGATATATGCTAACATATGCATTTTCTCTTCAAATTCATAAGTAAAGATGATGCTGCAATTATTTTTACAAATCCACAATATTGCGGAATTTTGAATCGAATTGCGCATAGTCATCCGCAATTCCGCAATTCCAATCACGTGATTCATATAAATTGCAAAATCACCAATTACTCAAGATCTAGTGATTAGATTTTGATGGAATATATACCATTTGACTCCTCTCATTAAGACGAATCGAATGGTATAAATATCGAATTTCTAACATCAATATTGACAGAGATACAACTACACAAACATTTAACAAATTTTGGAAATGAAATATGATCCAATGATTGGATTTTAATAAACTTTATATCATTCGATTCATCTCAATGAAATGAGAGGATTTGAATGGTGGCAATTTCATCATTCTAGCATCGATATTGGCAGAGTTTTTTTTTTAAATTCAAACTTTTATTAAGTTTAAGGTAAGGAATAAGACCCAATGATCTTGCTCAGCTTATAGTCAGAAAAAATACAATACATAAAAGAAAAACAATCATATATTATATAAAACCCAACAGGTGCTTCCGCCTACCCAAACATATACTTCATAATGAGCAGTATAGCCCAGGCTGATCAGCCATTTCTAGATGGTACCTCCCCCAAGGACATTCCTAATCACAACAGATACTTTCATACAAGTTTATCCTGAAATTAGATGTATGGAGATTCTATAAAATAATGAATTATCTACCGATTTTGCATTTTTTGAAACAAATTTTAATAAAAGAAGCTAACTAGCGGGACTCTCTCAATTAGCATACAGATATTCTTCCATGTCTCCCAGGAGATATCTTCATTATCTCAGTTGTGAAATACATCAACTAGAAAACTTATTAGAAAATATTAGGATCGATATTTAATCAGTACCATGTGACCATTCGATATTGGCAGAGTTTTTTTTTTTTAGTTTTAACAGCATATTTTATTTAATAAGATAAATTGAAAATACAAATAAAAATAAACAAATATAAACAAAATATATGGATCTCATCGCTATCTAGTTTACATAAAGTAAAAATATAAAAAGTAAAAACTAATCTATAAAATTACGCTATAAACCTAATATAACAATATACCCAATAAACTACTTCGCAATGAGAGGTAGTAACCAAGTCGACCATCCTGAGAGTATCTTCTCCAATCCCTTAAAATAAGTTAAAGGAGAGCCGTAACTTAACATCCCGAACTGTCAGATCCATCAGAGGGACCATTTGGTCCAAAAGTTTTATCCAGAAGGTACCAAGGAGAATTGCTTTATCAAGCAGATCTGGTACAAAGGCTGAGGTCAGTGATGGGAGCCTTGAAATCTGAGCAGCATCGGCGGAAGCATGTGATATTAGAACGTCTCTAGCAGGAAGCGTAGAGGCCATTATGTGACAACGAGGGAGCCATGTTTGGTGAAAGAAGTCATGTTGTAACTTCATCACCACTGGGCAAAGAATGTTTTTAGTGGAAACCCTAGAGAATCCAAGAGAGAGGAAAAAGGCCGTAAGG
Organism: Glomus cerebriforme; assembly: GCA_003550305.1. Taxonomy (NCBI): domain Eukaryota; kingdom Fungi; phylum Glomeromycota; class Glomeromycetes; order Glomerales; family Glomeraceae; genus Glomus; species Glomus cerebriforme. Next base: position 19,795 of record QKYT01001099.1, on the reverse strand, counting down.
GAGCATGGAATGAATCCCTGAAGAATAAACAAAGGCCAGTGTGGAGAATCCGGTAAGGAAGTCCAAATGGGCAGCGACAAATACGTTTGTCGTGAAGGGAAAGTGGAAATATCTTTATTCAAATACTTAGACTATGAAGTAATAATTGAGTTAAGTAAAGCATCTTTAAATGACAGAAATAGAGTGGAAAAATTATTATAAGGCAGCGGCAGACAATTCGGTGAATCAATAGCCTAAATGGGAGCTGCGCAATCCACAAGATGGGAGAAAGATTCAGGACAGACTCTGCAGAAAAAACAGAGCAACTTTTGCGAGAAATAACAAGGATGATGAGAATTCATCACGTCCATAGTAGAGAGTTCTAGAAATTGTAATTTGTAACAAAAAGAAGTGTAAGTGATACGGTGTTCCTGTGCTTTGAAAGGTGATAAGTCAGTGCAAGGAACAAATGTATTTAGAGATAGCCAAGACAAATCCCAATCGATCAAAGAAACAAAGGGGATTAAGTAAGAAAATCTATTTAATGATAAAACATTAACAAATTCACTAAAAGATAGATAAGAATCAAAAGTCTTGCGAAAAGGAGAATCAATTCTAATAGAATTATAGGAAAAGGAAACTAATAACGAAGAAGGAAAAGAAAAAGAAATTTTGTCTAGTGAGGAAAAATCTGAATAACGCGTCAAGAACGTGCCATAAAATCAGCTAAGTTATGTAAGTAATTGTCCAAATGTGAAACAACTTTATGCATAGTACAGGATAAATTCTTAGAAAATAAAAATTTAACAAAAATAGACCAAAGAAAATGTTCATTAAAAGTGAACAAAGAGGAACCCGGAGAATCAATAATGGAATTTACTCCATTAATAACAGAAACATTGTCAGTATAAATGTTCAAATGCGCATGATCAGGGATAAAGAAACAGATGAGAATTAGGGGAGCTAATTCAGAAATCAGAGAAGAAGCGATAGGGTAAGAGATGGGGACTGCTAGAGAATGTAAAATATGATTCTCTGAATCAGATTGAATCCAAGCACAAGAAATGCGTGGGGAATTATCAACAATTGTAAAAGAGCCATCAATGTAATAATGATAAGAATTAGATGTCGAAACATAGAATTGTGAAAAATTAATAATATTTTGAATAGGAGGAAGGGGGGAAGAAGTTCTATTAACTATAGGAGAAATAGAAAAATCTGAAACCAAAGAAGAAAGTTGCAAGGAAACAGTTTTAATAGAAACTTTGAAAGACATAAGATCCAACCGTTTTAGACGGTATTTCAATACGGAGGGAAGAACCACCGTAAGGGATAGATCAATTGAGAAAGAACAATGAATAGGATCTAATTTCTTCTGCTGAGAAGAAGTCAGCAAGGAATGGTGATTAGAGTTCAAAGAACAACTGGGACATTGCCAGAGAAAAAGCAACTGGAAAATCAGAGTATGTGTAGAATCCTGAGGAGGAGCCGGGATCCAGTAGTCAATGAGGGCAGTATGGGCCCTGGGATTATATTTAAAAATATGATCAAAATTGGTGCGAGAAACTGAAGGAAGCCAATTAGCAACCCAATGGAAACCAAAATGCTTGTTAGGATGATTAAATAGTATTGACTGATAGGAAATATCAAGGGAGTCGATATTGGCAGAGTTTTTTTTTTTTTTTTATTGTTAACAGCATATTTTATTTAATAAAGTTCAATAAAAATACAAAATAAAAGAAACAAACATAAACAAAATATATGGATCTCATCATTATCTAGTTTACATAAAGTAAAATTATAAAAAGTAAAAACTAATCTATAAAACTACACTATAAACCTAACATAACAATATACCCAATCAACTACTTCGCAATGAGAGGTAGCAACCAAGTCNACCATCCNGAGAGTATCCCCTCCAATCCCTTAAAATAAGTTAAAGGANAGCCGTAACTTAACACCCTGAACTGTCAGATCCATCAGAGGGACCATTTGGCCCAAAAGTTTAATCCAGAAGGTACCAAGGGAAAAAGCTTTATCTAGCAAATCTGGTACAAAAGCTAAGGTCAGCGATGGGAGCCTTGAAACCCGAGCAGCATCGGCGGGAGCACATGACATGAGAATGTCTCTAGCGGGAAGCGTAGAGGCCATCATGTGACAATGAGGGAGCCATGTTTGGTGAAAAAAATCACGTTGCAATTTCATTATTACAGGACAAAGAAGATTTTTAATGGAAACTGAAGAGAATCTAATTGAAAGAATGAAGGCCATGAGGGAACGTGAAATAAAACCCTGAAGAAGAAGTAAAGGCCAATTCGGAGAAGCCAGAGGAGAGGTCTAAACGGATAACGCAAGGAACGCCTGACAAGAAGGAAAATCTGAAATATCTTTATTGTGCCGTTTAGACCATGCGATGGTAATTGAGTCAAGTAAGGATTCTTTAAATGACTGGAAAAGAAAAGGGAAGTTATTATGAGGAAGAGGTCAATATTGGCAGAGTTATGCTTAATAAATTTACAATATATAATTTTGGCCAAAATTATGTTAATTTCAGCTAAAATTGCTGAATCAGATCTTAATTTCCACAATTGTCCGCAATATCACAAATTACAATTATTCTGCAATTGCCTATTTGCAGACCCATCTTTATTTATAAGCTAAATAATATTCTACATTTCCAAAAAACATTTTTAATATAAATTCTGATGGTTTTTTTGAAAAATTAGCCCATTTGTCTACTTCCATTATTGTCTAATAAATAATTATAATCAAATTTTAGTAAATAAAAACTAAGTTTTCACATTCTTATTAAACTATTTATATACCATAACCAAATAATTAATTCTAGCCCAATCATTATTTCTTCTAATCCATTTTGACCCAATATAGAGATTATTTTTTGTTCACAAACGTTGTCAGTGTCATATGTAAATACAAACAACTAATTAAGAAAAACCTAAAGTGATCTATTCAGATGTATAGGGAATCCAGAAATAAGTATATGTTTTATATGTTTATACATGAGAATAAATGTAAATCAAATTGATTGGCAAAGGTTCAAACATACAGTTTGACACAAGTTTACAATAATTTCACAATACAAATTAATACACAATCGATTCACACAAATAACAGAGAGACACGAAGGTAAAAGTGTATTTTTAACTTTAGACTTTATTAATGAGTTAATAGCTAAACTATCTAACTCTATCCAAAACTACTGGGAAAGACTCTGTTCTATGGATGGGTAGAGGTCATTAGTACCTACAGGGGAAGAGCCATTGCTGCTTCCTCCGCCCATTCATAGTGACAAAAAGAGGACGTATCAGTAGTAAGATATTTTAAAAGAAAAAATTTTCCAAAACTAATCAGACGGATTTGGCCCGAATTATTTTCGAATTTGGCCGGAATTATGTTTAATATTGGCCAATATAATAATCCGGATCCGATTTTAAAGATTTTTAATAAATTTTAATAAAATTTAATTAAAATTTTAATATATTTATTAGATAAGTAAATTTAAAATAAATAAAATTAT
>QKYT01001098.1:12349-27161 GCA_003550305.1 Glomus cerebriforme | reverse complement strand
AGATATCGAAGCATCTTGTACATACAACTTAATTTTCTTGTATCAAGAATAAATATTCCATTATTACGAGCTATTCCTTGATCAGTAGTAAAGTTAAACTCGTAAGCAAATATATTTTTCCATTATAATCAGTAATTCCTTTCATTTGATTTGTACCAATAGGAACATCACCAAATATATTTTGTGAATTCCATAAATTAGTTTTTGTATTAAAAGTATTAACTGGAGTCTGGAGGGATATTTTGATTATTTATAACTGGGTTATTATTATTAATAAAGAAGATAGTATCATTATTTATACCACCGATACTTGCAGATACACCTTCAGGAAATACTGTTGATAAATTTAGTAAAGGAAGATTTATTGCATTATTTGGTATTGCTGTCCATGGTAAGATTGAAGTATCAAACGTTTTTGATACGTCAAGATAAAAAAAATTTATCATCTGGAACTAGATCATATCCTTTTTCGATCGTACCGGTTAATAAATCATGAAATCCACCAGTTTTTTATCGACAATAACTGCATTATGTAATTTATGAACAGAAGGTCTTAACTGAGCATTAACTATTGTTATAATTTGAATCAAGTATAACAATAATATGATAGAAAATAACGTGAAAATTTCATTTTATTTAAAAAGATAAAAAAAAAAAAATTTTTTAAACCAATTTATTGAAAAATGGTTTCAAACAAATAATATTACTGCATAAAACTCCTAAACAAGGATCTAAAACCATTTTTTGATGATTAATGAACTAAAATTAGCATACTTCAAAATTTAATTTAATTACCTCTTAAAATATTTTTTTTTCTTTCATTAAAGAAATAAATATGAAACGTAGGGTTCCTTGTGTAACAGAATCAATCAATTACAATAGACAATTACCTGCAACGAGATATTTTTTGGCTTATAATGAGTTGTTTTTTTTTGATCAAATTGAGAATTCATTACCTTTTGTACGCTTAAGAAATTGTTAAATATTAACAATTAAAAATTTTTTTTTTATTTCAAAATCATGGATAATATGCAGTGTTACTGTTTCACCTAATGATCTTTGTTAAGCTTTTTTAATGTGACGCAGTATAATAAAAACAAATAAACAAATCACGTTATATTGTTACTGCGGTTTAATAAATTTATTTACATTATAAATACTAAAAATTTTTATTCAAAAAAAAAAAAAGAATTGTGTACATACAAAAAAGTAATTAATCTAGAGAAATTAAAATCAACACTAACTATATACATAAAGAATTACTTCTATTTATTTTTAATTTCGTATTAAATTTCTAATTCTTTCAACACTATCAGCAATGACTTTTGTTTCGGTTTGTCCCAATCTAGAATGTCTTAAACTTTTAAATCTCGCAGATACCTGTAAAAGAGATTTTATAACAACATAAGTATAATAATAATAAAAGTACGTATTTTTTTTAAATAATAATTGTTAAAATTTTTTTACCTCACGAATTAATTGAAGACTTCTATTTATAGATATTTCTGCAGCACTTGGCAATGGTATGTTTGAATCGTCAGTGTTTATTGATTCGGATTTAATGATGNTAGGTGTTTTNTTAACGCTATGTGTTTCAAATCCTAAATAAGTAGTAAAAGGTGTATAGTCACAGATTTTTTCAATATTTTGATCATCTTGTATATCATGAGTAATTTTACGATTTTTTTTGGGAAAGATCTCTTCTAATTTNTTGTTTGAAAAATTTTCGANAAAGACTTGATTTCCTTTTGTTTTCTTTTCGTGAGATAATCCTAAATAAGCATCAAATTCTCCAAGAGATAAAGATTCACCAAAACCACTATCACGTTTTGTATAAGACATCTTTTTAATGTGAATTTTTTTTAAAAAAAGAAAAAATTTAAGTTATTTTTTTTTTTCTTCTTGAAAAGAATGCTATAAACAAGGTCATTGAGGCCATCATTATATATATAAGAATTTTTTTGAGTATTTGAACTTATAAACTTTAATGAAACAATAAAAATGATCAAAAAATTAGTTCCAACCTAATCATAAAATTCAAAAAAACGCGATCTTTTTTTTTTATACATGCAAGGGAGATGCGTAATTATAGATTGAGTTTTGATGCATGATCCTTGCATCACGCAGTATTCATTGTTAAATTCCAAAAAAAAAAATTTTTTTTGATGTTAAAAAAATTATTTGATAAAAAGTACATAAAAAAATGCATCATCACATTTTTGATTGCATTGAGACTTTAAAATAAGTGAATTATAATGAGTAAATTTTGTTGATTTTTTTAACCTTATATTATTATAATACTTTGGTTCTAACCTTGTCAATTTATGTATTATAAAGTATTATATAATTTTATAATTTTGAAGGAAATATTATTAACCAATCACAAATCACAATGTAAATTTCAAATGATTGGTCAAGGATAATTTGTTATTTTTATCGTGTCTATGATGATGTGATTGATGTCTATAATTAGAATGATTAGAAAAGAACAATTTTTAAAGAATTTATAACTACAGTATGATTATCAATTGTATATATTTGTTCTTTTCATATTAAAAGGAAATTAAAAAATTGTTTGTCAATTTTACCCGGTTTTTGATCACTTTATAATATTTTAGTTACCTTTATTTTAATAGCGTAATGAATTTCTCAAGTAATCAACTATTTGATTTAATTATATGTAAGGAGATTACTGTAAACAGTATTAACAAGTTTTATACTTATCAATATTTTATAATTAGATCATATCACGTAATTAATTGTATCACGTGAACAAATTTACCAAAGTTATTGTGAACAAATTGAAGTAGGTTAGATTTTTTCCCTCTTTCACTCTTTTTTTATAAAATGATACATCAATTTATTTTTATTATTTTGTCGCTCTACGCATTTTTTCAGGGCCGGAATTATGATAATGTCAGTCAGTTACTAAAAGAAGTAATAAAATTCTGACCGGCATTATTGAAAATGTACTTGAATAGAGTAGCCCTGCGGCACTCCTTCAATGAGTTCAAATTAATTCACTAAGTATAATATTTACAGTATCATGTTTTATTAAAATCTGATCTTTTGATTCTTAATACAACTTTCTGAATTTCATTGAATTAAAATTAAACCACAAGGCATTTTCATATCTTATTTCCTTGTATTAATTTAGTTGAATCGCGATGTACAAAATATCAAGCTGGTACAGATGATTAATAATCCACTAAGATTATTCTTTCATCTTTGGTAAGACATACAGTATATATATTTTTTTAACCCGATTTTAACTATATAATTATAAATTAAATACTTAAAAAAAATTTCATTGAAGTATTAGACTGAACCATATTATAAAAGCTTTCTATATATATTATTCATTGTATAACACCAATTTAATAATTTTTCAATTTCATATGTTATTATAAATAAGACTTATCAAAGGTCTGTATGAATTTTTAAAGGAAAAAGTTAATTTTATGAAATTACATAATAAAAATAGCTTATAACTATAATAAAGAAATGTTCTCAGAAAGCTGATTTATAAACAATTTAAATTATCATCGACCGATTTGAAAATGGTGAGATGGCGTATTTGTAGTGAATCTCATGACACGAATACGTATAAATAATTGACGAACTTGTTTTTAGAGCCAATTATCATAATTCCCAATTTTAAGATTTTTAATAAAGATTAAAATAGCAATCGGGCCAGTACTATGAATTAAATTCAATAATCCTCAACTACTATATAAAGTAAAAAATATTTTATCGTAATTTGTATTCAATGGGCATCCTATTTGTTAGAGAATTGCTTTTGGTTTTGTAATTGCGGATCTTCAATTAATACATACAATATTATACCGTATTACCGAACACATTAATATGGCATTGAGGCGAAAAAAAAGAAAGGATATTGTTTAAATGATTGCATAAAAATGCCTTGCTTACAGAACAATCCTTTAATCATTCATTTTAGCGCACTTTATTGCAGTGTCATATGTTTGGTGTTCCGTTACACATTAGAGTTTAAAAGTATGTTGTACGATTAAATAATTTTTTTTTTTTTTGATTTTTTTTTTTCATCTCGAATCTTTTTGTTTTAAAAACAAAATTATTTTAAATAATGTCATATCTCATTGCAGATTGTCTTGAAATTATTTTAAGCGAATTGAAATTCGATTCGGCCTTTTTATACTCTTGTATTTTGGTAAATAGATTAAAGTGTCGTATAGCCATACCGGAGTAATTTTTTTTATTTTCATTATTGCAATATAACCGAACTTAATTCACGTAATAAATTTTATGATATAATAATTTATTTATTACCAACATCATCAAAACAACTTTTACTTGATAACAAAATAAAATTACCTTTACCTACAAATTTAAATCAACCATTATTTAATTATATTAATTTTTTCTCACAAATTTCACCAAATTTTATCGATAATGTGATACAAAAATTAATTAATAAAGAATTTGGATTTATTCAATTTCAAGAAAATTGTAATAAAAATTTATTGGAACAAGAAATTTACAAATTATTCATAAATAATTGTAATAATATTAGAATTTTTCAATGGGAAACGACACAACATTTATCTCGATTTCCGGGTGCGTCAATTTGCTTTTCACAACTTCGTTTCTTGAGTATTGATCTTGAACTTGTGAATTCAATAGCTTTATTTGAAATGTCTCAAATTTGTCAAAATATTGAATATTTAGGAATAAGAAATTGTAATGAAGATATTCCAGGTTTAATTAGATTCATTGATATTCAAAAAAATTTACAATCATTGAACTTTTATTTATATAATGTAGATATAAAAAATCAATGTATACAATTAAGTGATGTCATTGAAAGAAAAGCTTCTANATTAAAAAAATTTACTATAGTTTCAGATATTACTTTACTCTCTCCTAAAATTCTTCCATCTTTAATTAATTTAGAATCTTTAGAACTTGATGGACGTGCAATTAATAAANAAAGTGTAGAATTACAAATTAAAGAATGGAGAAAATATTTATCAATCGCTTCTTTTCCAAACCTTCAATATCTCAATGCAAAATTGATTGGCCTTTTTTTAGAGAACATTTGTTATTCGAAAAATCTCATGGAAATATATTGGAAATTAGAATATATCGTAATCAAGATCCCATATATACAAAACAATTAATTAAATCAATTGCTAGATATTGTCCAAAGATTGAGAGATTAACTATTTTGTTGAAACTGAAAATTTTGATAGAATAAAAGAAATCTTTTTAAATTGTGTAAATTTAAAAAAATTATATTTATTAACAAGAAATGAAGAAAAACCTAATTATTAAAAATTTTAATTAATTATTCTCCAAAAGTTTTATATGAATTTTGTTTTGATGATAATTGGATTTCTACAGTTGAAAGTTTAGATCCTAAATTTAAATCTTGATAAATATCACGTGCATAATAGTATAATCTAATCATCTAACAATTCTTTATTACATCTTGATTGTATATACTGTATATTGTATTTGGTAAAAACATTAATCAATACAAAAAAAATCCTTTTATTTCTTTCCAAATATATTTTACTTCAGAAATAAAAATACTTTTATATCTATAAATTAGCTTTACCTGAGTACATATTTTTTCGTAAATACAAATACATATATAAAAATATCTTCATAAGTTTCTTTACTTATTTTATCTGCTTTAATAATAGAAGAAATTTTCATTAGAATAATATCAAATGTTGTTAAAGATTTTAATACAAAGAAATTTATTGATTATTTGTAAAGAAAGGATTTAAAGTTTGATGATAATGATATTAAAATTCTTCATAAAAAAAAAAATTGACAATTTTATCCATGTCATAAAAAGTGCAATGCATCATATTGCACTATTTTCATAAAAAAAAAGTGCAATATGAAATTTTTTATAATATATAATAATAAATATACTAATAAAAAAGAATGTAATAAATCATTTTAGATAAATTAAACTGACTTTGAGAGATTAGAGAGAATTATTTAGCAGCTATGGAAATATTCAGGTCTTAATTTTTATCAGATTTAAATAATTGTTCACAGAGCTATGAAATTTTTTATAATAATACAATCATACATATTTTTTTTATATATAGAAATTCTTTATTGAAAATATTTAGATATATGAGACTGGAATGTTAGAATTTATTTTAATAATAATAAAAAATAAATATGTTTTTATGTTTTATAAAGCATAGAGAGAAAATTTAATAATTTTTTAATTAATATGTATTATTATTATTTAATAAGAAATATTTTTTTAAATATAAATTGCTTTAAGGTATGATATTAATTAAATTAAGTAAAAATATTTAAATTTTAATGAATTTTATATTTTCCTAGTATTTCAAACACTTAGGGTCATTGATCAAAGCCACGCTTACAAAACAAGGCAATACTACTGTGTAAGAGCTCAAGTAGTACTAAGAACAAGAATATTATAAAACTTTGAATTACAAACGTGGCAAACTAATTTAGGTAAAGATATTGTAATGAGATGGTTTCCAGGGGACTGGACTCTCGGTATGAGAAAAGAGAGGTTTAATCATCAAGCAGTAATAAACAATTTCAATAACAACTTAACAGAAGCAGATGTATATATGGATGATAATTTGATAAAAGTCGTGACTCAAAAAAGGACTTAGGCAAGAAATCTAAACTGAAGAATAATAAATCTTCGTCGTCAAAGAAAGATAAGAAATCTACGAAAAGGACCAGGGGGAAACAAGATAGCGCAGCGGATATCTTGGTACAAGCCTTAGCAAATTTGATCACGAGTATGGAAAGTCTAAGTCAAGAAAGGAAAAGAAAATAAATCTCAAGATGGTAGTAAGTCAAAGGGACGGGTAAAAAAGTAGTTTGTGGTTGAAAATGCCATTATACATCATTTATTGATCTTTTGTAAGTAGGCCATTTTAGTAAATGAAAAATTTTATTTGTTATCGACTTCGATCTGAATGTACCTTTTTCTAGAAATAGTTTTTTGCTACATTTTGTCTAGTCTTGTGATTTATAATAGAGGAGCATTACGTTGTAGTATGGGAAAGTCCTCTTTAATTGAGGGCATTAAAACACTCTTATCACCTCTTTAGGTAGTTAGCGTCACTTTACTCCAAATGTAAATTGAAGTCTAACAGGATAAAGAATCATTAAATAAATAAATAAATAAATATTTTACTAGTATTTTTGTTAATTTTGCTATAATTAGATTTTTGTTTTTTTAAACCATATAGATCATTCATTGTTATATGACCAATATAATATTTGATTGGTTAATTTTTATATTTTGATCACCTGACTAATATTCATGTATGTTATATACCATTTTGAAAATAGTAATAATTAATTCTCAAAACTGACCAGATAACTATATTAACCTTAATTTTTAAGAAGATTAATGATGATAATAAAGTTTTTAAATTATTATATATCTTACTGATACTAATGAAATGAACCATTGTAAATTATTTTAGCAATATTATATTATTACTAAAAAACTTCTTAAAATATTTTTATAGTATTACAGAAAGATATTTTAGAAAAAGATTTAACCAATCAAGTTAACTATGCAATTAAAGCTCTAAAAGACTTTCTTTATATCACTAAAGAAAAGCCTTATAATATTAAAATTAAATATATGCAGATTAATGCATTTTATTTTTCAGAATCTGGTACGACTTAAAAATGCATTTCAAATAAATAAGAAAAAATGAATTGCAGCAAATCAAGTATTTGGAAATAATTATTTTGACTACTTCTATAATATTATATCAATAGAAATGGAATGGCACTTTATTATGTATACTTCAGGACTTCAGGTGATATTTATTTCACAAGTAATAGTAAGTACCAAATTAATCTTATGAAGTTCATCATTAAAGAAAATCCTAAATTACTTCAAAATAATGTTAAAAGGATAATCAGCATCATTGTTGCTTGTTGGGTTGTTAAAGGATCGGGTTAGTATTGATAATTCTCTAGCTAGCAAAAGGACTAGATAATATGTATTCTAAATGTGACTGATCCCTTGTATTTATTTTTTGCATGTAGTATTACACTATATATTACACTATAATTGTATTAATAAAAAAATTTTTATATACCCATTTGTTTATGACAATATGTCACAATTTTTTTATAACCTAAAAGTTATTGGTGAAGAGTCTTTACATTTACCACATGATATCAGGCACAACATCATATGAATGTAGATTAGTCTTTGTTCTGGAAAATTCAAGGCATTAAATTAATAATTTGGCATATCAATGATCAAAATAGTTAAACAAAATAGATTAAATCTGAAATATCAATATTTAGGCGGGAATTGGTTAAAAATAATATGAATGGAATATATGTATCAGAATTGATTATTTTAGTTAATTTACTTCGGAAATTATAGAAGATATCGAAAAATTAGCATTAGGTAGTATTGAGTAGCAGAAAGGAACTCTCATTTCATGGGCTAGAAATAACCACTAATCCAATGTTTTTTATTTTATTTTTTTGGCTCTAAATTTCGAAATACACTGAATATGCTAATTTTTATACTTTATTAATAAATATCATGATGTAAAAATTTGTTAATCAAGAAGCTTCGCTATTTGATATTATTGATAAAAATATATGTAAAATACAAAATAAAGCTATAAGTAAACAATTTTATAAAGAATAGGATTATGAAACCATTATCTTAACTAAATGAGTTCAGATCAATTAAAATTATGGATTCAATACTATGATGTAATTCTCAATAATTTTAATAGATTCTTTGTTTTTTACGTTGTATTTTAGCTTTCAACAATTCATCAGCTTCTTCATGACTATTTGGATCTGCACCAGAATTCTCGATTTCTCCTTCACTATCAGACCACGCTACTTCGTAAACATGTTTTACTATTTCTTCATTAATAACCCGATCAAGATTTTTTATAATATATCTCACTGATTCACTTTTGAAGGCGGTATCCTTTATATTCGGAAGCATCCATTTATGATATAATTTCTTATGCGTTCCAGAAGTGAAGATTTTATATCCTTTCATTTGTGCAAATTTAATATATAATTCACATAAGTAACAACTTCTCTTAGATACTGCTATAAACGTGGAGCCTTTATATTTTTCGTTTATAATATTAGCCAATATATTCATTTCTGCATGTAGACATAAGTGTTGTTCATTGCTTTCATCATCCAGTCTGTTACCATATATATCACTTAGTCTTGCCGATGTGTCATGATCATTCAAACATCTCCTCTTGAATTCTTCACATATTGTGTGATTACGAGTATACCTTTCAACAATATTTTTCCATGAAAATATGGGCTGATGAAGAGTCATGGGATTCAATTTATGCACTTGCAAATTAGAAAATAGGTCTTTGTACTTTTTCTTACATGCACATGCTGTAATATCATACAAAGCCGCATAATAAGATCCCACCTTTTTGATATGTCTTAGAAATTTTTCTGGGGCTGTAGAATTTTTGACTTTTTTGTAATAACTACTACATTTTTCAGATAACTCGTATCCACTCATTTCATCTAGATTCTCAACTTTAATTGAAGCGTAATCTATGAAAGATTTAATATGTTGCTGGTGTTGATTATCAGTTATATCTTTCTTAAGTTTTTCAAATCTAGTATTGAGCTTTTCAGAACAGAACTCAATTACATCTTCGAATAAACTATCCACGTCATCTCTTTTCCAAGCATCCTTTAATCTTACGGGAGCATCTTTAGACAAACTTTTCAGATATGACTTGATACTGTTGATATAGTCAGTATCTTTTTCGCACCAAATGTCATTCTTAGCAATGTAAACAACACAATTATCTGGGTAAGGAACCAATCTTATTGCTATCACTTCCTTTTCTCTTGCTAATATTGTTGCTAGGTTGCAAGAGAATTTTTCATACTCCTTCAAATTAACGCTTTCTTCTCTTGCTTCGTCAACGACAAATCTGATACTTTCGACAACACACGCTTTACTATACAATTCTTTTTCCATTTTTTTTCTGTTTGCCATTCTGATATTCTGTATTTATAAGCCTTTTATATATGGAAGTATTTTTGTAAATTGTATTGATTGGACAATGATAGGTCCGTGTTGTTAAGGCCTTAAGGGTAGCCCTATATATAGCCAATATGTTTGATCAGTAATCACGCATCATTTTCCTCACATCATCATTAAAAAAACCACAGTTACGTAACCATGTTTGTAACCATGCTTTTATTAGTCACACGTATTCATAGCGATACAATAAAATTGTAAATTAAAATTAGTAATTTTAGCTATATTTATTAATCTACCATACTTATCCAACAAATTTCATGAGGAAATGATATCCTTCTTCCTGGATGGTAATAATGATTGCTTTAATTTTGAATTATATGATTATATGAATAAAATACTTTTTCTTTCTTTTTTTTTTCCTTTTTACCTTGTTATATGTTTGATAAATCAAAATCCATTTTTGTAATTAAATTAATTTCAGTTATGCAATTTATTATCAATTAAGAGCATCTTGTTGATGCAAAAAAGTATTGGGTGTCTTCCAAATTTATCAAGAATTTTAAAATGGCTGTTTGTAACTATTTTTTTTTATTTATTATTAAATTTCAAAGTTTCCATTTAGGCCTTATCTTAATTATTATTTGGGAATAGTACTTATATCTAGATATTCCGTATTGATCCATTGATCTGGCAACTCACCAAATTTGCATGACATGACTTATCATGCTTAATTTATTATAATATGTTATAACTTTGACTCATTTTTATATTTTCTATACTTTTATTTTACTTATTTTTCACTTAAAGATTGCTCCCTAACTTTTTCTCTAAAATAAAGATTACTCCCTTTAAACTTACTCAAAATTTAATTTTTAAAGACTACTTCTAATTTTCTCATATGAATACTACTCACTTTTTAAAAACTACTCTCAACTTTCTCTCTAAAATGAACATTTTAACTTCTCTTAAACTTTCTCTTTAAAATGAACTATTAAAAACTACCCTTTTAAACTCTCTTAACTTCTTAACTATTCCATCTACCCCTTCTAAACTCCCCTTATCTTCCTTATACTGTATATGAGAACTTTCTCGTGTCAGGCAAGGAAAGCCGGTCAGATAGTTGAGTATCTTCTAACTGGTTGGTTGGTTTTTTTTTACTCCTTAAAACTCCCCCTTATCTTCCTTATACTGTATATGATATCCTCCTCATATCAGGCAAGGAAAGCCAGTCCAGATAGTTGAGTATCTCCTAACTGGCTGGTTGGTTTAGATTAGAATTCTCCTCTTTATTTGCTTGTCACTTTGTATTTATGTTTATGAAGCAATGTTGGACTAAAAAGGTCATCAGATGTGAGATTTCAACAGATAGCAAAAAGATAAAAGAAAAAAGAAGACTGTTACATTTCCTAAGGCGAATGATCACATAACAACTTTAAGGAAGATAATCAACCCATTTCAGCATGTTGAAGTGTGAAAATTAAGGCTTTATTTAAAATTAAAAAAAAATAATGGAATAAATTGGAATAAAAAATAATAGATAAATATATCAACAAATGGATAAGATAAAAAAATATGAGCAGAGAAGATACAGAAAGAAAAAAAAGTGGGAATGAAAGAAAAGGATGAAAAACAAGTTAAAGAAATAATAAGCAAAAGAGAATATTTGCTAAAAGAGGACTCTGTGAATGATTGAAAGGATAAGAAAAAATGTAAAAAAAATGATTGGACTCCAAAATAACAGATAAGGAAGAAATCAAAAGGGTATAAAACATTTTTAAGAATGGATAAGACAAAAAATCAAAGAAGGAACGAATGGAAAGAACAATTTGAATGAAAGAATGTATAAAAAAAAAGTAAATGACTTTTAACTCTGAACTTTTAAACTTTTTAAAGCAGTCCCATTAACACTGGACTAGTCTCACTAAATATAAATAGAATGTCAAATAGTTTTACTTTCAATGTTCAATGTACTGTAACATTTGGTTGGTATTTACGGAAATGTAGGAGGGGGGTATAATAAAAGGAATACAAAAAGAAACGATCAGAAGATGGAAAAAATACAAACAATATTATTTTTTTTTTAGTAATTTTATTTTTATTTTAATAAGTTAATAAGTTTTGATAATTATCCATTAAAAAAAATTACTGTAAATAATGTAAATTATTTATTTGTTTTTTTTCTAGCAGTTAAAATAAATTTTTTAATAAAATATGATATAATTTTTGAAATCAATTTCGGCTAGGTAATATAAATAAAAACTATATAATATATAAATATTTACCTTAAAGATTAAGGAAAATCAATTATTGTAGAATCTATAAAATAAAAAATTAACAGAGTCAATATTATATTATTTAAATAATAAATAGTATTAATTATTTGAATATTCTTCTTCATCATCTGCATTTTTTTGGTTATTAAAATTCAAGTCTACTTGAATAAATATCTTGATAATATGTAGTATATAAATTTCATTTTCCTTATAATTATAATAAAGATCAATTTTCCATTGTTTAAGTATATCAACTATTAATTGAGAAACTTTAATATTAAAACTTGTTCTAAGTCCTTGGCAGATTTTTATTGCTAAAAACTCTTCATGAGGCATATTATAATAAGGCTAATCACTTAATATATAAAATCAATTTAATGAATTGAAATTTCTATTTAATCCTTGTCTTAAATTACCATTTTCTGTAAGTGTAAATTTATCTAACAATATAAAGTAAAAATAGTTTCCATTTGAAGTATTGATTAAAATTACGTATTAAAAATATTACCTTATTTAAGAATTTTTACATAACATTCTTCATTGATTAATAGTTTATTAATAAACAATTTTTGTTCTACAATTAAATAATAAACGTCAAAAATCTTTTATTTACTCAATTACATTGTTAATGAGAGATATTTTGCTCACTTTGGTGTTCATTAAAGTTTTTACGTAATCCATAACGTTACAAAATTAGGATAATTAACAGAAGTACCAGAGAATTCTTATTTTCTTACAATTTTGTTGACTTGGCATTAACACTAAGCCTTTTTTCATTTTCACATGATAAAATTAAAAATCATCTGCTTTATCGAACTATTAATACATGGAATACTAAATGTTTATAAAAATTAAATATTTCTTAATTGAAAATTAACGATTATGGTAAAATTTAAATTTATGTATAACTTTATTTATTCTACATAATATAATTATTACTAATTATATTCAAGAAGGTTTTTATAAAATTATAATTAAAAATTCTAAAATACAACTATACAAGGTATAAACAAATTTGTACCATGATTATAAGTTTGTAAAAGTATACTAAAAATTTGGGAGGTATGTAGAGGTATGTTTGTTAAAAGTTTAGGATGAAATGGAATTTAAATTTAGTAAATTTTTTTGCCTATATTCATTTTTAGATGCGATCTTTTTTTTTCAATATGTTATGAAGATGATCAACTGCGCAATAATATAAAAGGGAAATGGAAGCGGAAACCAGGTCCTCCTGGGATGGATGATCTTGTAAGAGGAAATACCAGGCGAATGCTACAGGATTGGGTGCCCTTTCATCAATTTTATAATTGAATTTACATAAATATTAATTATAGTAATTTTATAATATACTGTAATTCTTATTTTTAGATATTTGAATGTATGTATTTTGCATACGGAAACTAATAAGATTATTGTCCGACAATTATCATATTTTAACTTTTGATGAATAGAAAAAATAATTACACAAGATGTATTAGTTACTAAGAGAGATTTGAACTTATACCAACATTAACTCTTTTTACTAATTTTGTATTGCAAAAAAATAATAAATAAGAAGTAATAGTATAAAACAAGAAGAAAAACTCTGGCAACCCTTGAATATTTTCACATTTTTTCCTATCTATCTCTTTTCCTTCTTTGTTTAGCAACAGTTATAACTTTTTTTTCACTTTTCCTTCCTAAGTATCAGTATGAAATTTTCACATTTTTTTCAATTTTCTTTCTCTATTTAATAATAGTTATCATCACGTTCTTTTCTACCATTTCTCCTTGTTTAGCAACTATTTATCATTTTTTTCAACTTCCTACCCTTTTATCACAATTATTACAAAAATAATTAAAAGTAAAAAAAATAGTCAATTACTTACTTTCTCTTTATTGAGATATCTCTTACGGTTTGTTTTGCAGTTTTATTAGTAAAAGCGCAGTTGATNCTAAACCATTATATGGCTGTAGATAATCTTTGCATTATTGTAAATTGTGCCAATTGGATTATTATCTAGTGAGGATCTACTTTATAAAGGTTTTTATTCTTTTGTTTCATTTCTTTTCTTTCTCCTACCTCTGAGATTAAAAGATTAAGAAATTGGACGTGTCCTTTTCCTGGTGGAGAGCATATTTATGCCTTGGCTAGTTCAATTCTAGTCTGAGCNAACCTTTTAATTGCTTGAATTTTCCTTTTATCTGAGGTATCTTTCTCATACAAAAAGCGTTTGTTATTAAAAATGCAGGTACTCATTTGTTAAACCATCATATGTATGGGGAGTCTGCCAAAAGAAATTCTTATTTTAGCTTGGACTTACTATAGAAGGGCAGACTTGGATTTATTTTTTGTGTGCTTTTTGATTATTTCACTTTCCAGTAGTAATTCTGGTATGTGTCCATATATATTATAATTAACATAAGAAAGCGTTTGATGGAAAAAAATTCCTACGATCATTTCCAAATATATGCATTTTTCCGCTCAATTTGGTTAGGCGTTGAACAGATCGTCAATATTTCATATATTTTT
>QKYT01001095.1:0-17634 GCA_003550305.1 Glomus cerebriforme | reverse complement strand
TTTTTTTTTTTTTTTTTTTTTATCATTTTACGTTTAATTTAATCCTTAATTTAATATGTATGCATAAATGTTATTTCAGAGTTCTGTACAAAGTGATTATGTGCTGTTTGCGAAAATATTTATAATAATATTTCTAATAATAGAATTATTAGTTCGTATAATAAATTTATTACAAATGAAAAATTATGATTCATATTTCGATTTTGGTGATTGTTTAGGAATATTATGTAGTAAGTAGATTTAAAATTAAAAATGTTTTATTTTGATGTTACGTTAATGAATTCTAATTTATTACATTTATTTTTGAACTATTATTGTGTTAGTTAAGAAGGAATCTTATCTGGTTTTTAGTAGTGAATGGATAGAATTATCACAAATAATTAAATTAGCAGATATAGCGGATGATACATGTTTTATCATTCCAACGTTATTCTTACTTCATATAATAATTTATTTTATAGTACATAAAGAAGATCCTACAGATACAAGTTATTCGGTTGATAATATTTGTAAATATATGGAAATAATATTATCACTTCCTGCGATGATTTTAGTTATGACAAGAATTTGGTTTATTATTAAAACAATAGATTATGCAAGAAAAGTGGATGATGATGATGATAATGGAGAATGTGATATTGATGATTGGGATTGGGATTGTTGTTGTGGGAATGGTGGACATCGCCATCATCATCATCATCATCATCATTATTATTATTATTATGATGATGATTGTTGTAGACATAGTTGTGAATGCTGTGGAGATTGTTGTAACTATTCATTTGGAGGAGGTTTATCTGAAGATTGTTGCAAACTTTGTGGAAATTGTTGTGAAGGGATTTCTAATATTTTAAATAGTTGTTATTGTTATTTAGAAAGTTGTTGTAATTCTTGTGGAAATTGTTGTGATGATAATGGTTTTTTAGATAATTGTTGTGATATATGTGGAATATTATGTTGTTGTAAAGGCGACGGCTGTGATGGATGTAATTGTGATGGATGTGATGGTGATGGATGTGATGATTGTAATATATTTGAACTATTATTTTGCTGTTGTTTATGCAATGATTAATTAATATCGAAGTTTGGTTTTGTCGATGTTTTTATTGGATTTATTCTTCTTAATTATGGTTCTTTTTAAATAAATACTAAATATACTAGACTAGATAATAAAATTTTTGTATATATAGTAGATAAATTTTATTTTATTTTATTTTATCTATTACTTATTTATTTATTTTTTTTTTTAAAAAAAAGAAACCAAAAAAAAAATATATTAAAATATTATTAGTAATTTACAAATAATAAAGAAATTAAAATATATTCTTTCCTATCAATTTCCTCAACCCACGCCACCCGAGAAAAAAGGGGAAAAAATTTTTTTTTTTTTAAAAAATTAATTTTGTTGACTAGCAAAACAACAAATAGCATTTAAACAACCGGCAAGAGTATAATTCACACAATCTCTACAATTAGCATTTCTTAAATTACAACATTCTCCAGTACAACAACCAGCACAACATCCTCTAAATAATGATGGTTCAGCAAATCCCCCCGAATTTTCATTATTAGATTCTCTAGTATTACGTGCATATTGATAATTTTGTTCCATATTTATAACGGTTGCATCTTGTTGTTGTTGTTGAGTTTCTGTATCGGTTGGTGATGAATTATTATTATTATTATTATTATTATTATTGGTAGTAGAAATAGTATGAGATTTTATATATGATTTGAATGAATTATTATTTTGAACTAATTATTAACGAAAAAAAAAAGATAAATATTAATATTAATAAATAAATAAATAATAAATCAAGTTTTTGTTATTAAAATAATAAAATTCTTTCTTACCAAATATTATAATAATTCTAAAAATCAACGAAATTATAGTCAAGCAAATAACAAAATATCTGATAGGCGTTATAAACCTATTTATATATTTCGCTTCAAATGGATCCTACAAAAAAAAGAAAAACTTGTGAATAATTTTATTTTTTTTGAGAAATAAATTAATAAATAAATCATCAAAACTTACCAAATAACAAAGTAAAGTTAATAAAATACTCCATATAACCAAGTTTCTCCATGTTCTATCAATTTTACCTGATGGATAAAATGTAAATGATCTTAAAAATATATTAAAACTAGGAAAAAAATTCGGGTTGGAATTTAAGTTTGTAAATTCTTTCTTTGGTGGTTCAGGAATTATCATTGATAATGGTTCGTAACGATATGGATATATGTAAGAATTGAGGTCATTTGATAAATATTGTAAAGAGGGCGAATGAATTGAGGGAGAAGATAAAGACGTTGTTGAAGAATTTGATGATGATGAAAGTGAAGATAAAGGTGACGTTAAATCTTCATTGAATTCCTTTGAATCTTCAATTATATTAACAAAATAATCTTTGTTTTCCGTTAAATTAAAAGAAGAAGTAAATAAAGGTTTATATGAAAAATCATCTGTTGTATTATATGGATAAACATCATCTTTAACATAAATTTTCGATTCCGAAGAAAAATTAAAATTAATTGGTGGTAAATTATACCTAGATTGATATTGTTCTTCCATAGTACGGTCAGGTTTTTTTAAAAAAATAAAATTAAAAAAAAAAAACTTTTCGAGAAATTTAAAATTTTGAAACGACAACAATAAAATGCTTGCCTAAAAATTGGATATTGTGATTCCATTAAATAAACCTCGATTTGGTAATAGATATGATAATGAACGATATAAACGGTTAAATAAAAAGTTAAATATAGGCGTGCTTGCCCGGTTGCATAAAAATTAGCTCATAATGATGGACTAAATCATTAAATTTGGTAATTCGGCAAGAATTTCATCTGATAATCCGGTCATTTTTCCCAAACCCTTCTAATTTGGAAAATCAAAATTGAGCGAATATAATAATAGTACGTGTTATAGATGCCTCGGAATTAATACGTAATGCCGTAATTATTGAAAGCCGAAAATATAAAAATTACACAAAATAATCTGTAATCCGTAAATTAATGCCGATCTTGATTTTTTGATAAATATAAAATCCGTAATTATAATTCGGCAATTTCGACGGCATCTATAGGTACATAAAAGACCATCCTCCAGATATCTTAGTTTCTGATCTTAATATTCCCAAAAACTATATGAGCTAGGAATTAGTTCTATAAAAAATTTTCACAAAATTTTTATATAGGTAGGTTATAATATCTCTAGATGATAAATAATTTATGTCATTCGGTAAAGAAATGTTCTCCACGTTTCTACTCTAACCTAGTATGTATAAAATTACTTACCAAATGATATATTTTCCTTGCTAATTTCTATATTTTAAATTGTCATTTCTAAAGGTTGTTCTGTGGTAATTGGTTATTGCCTATAATTATTTCACCTGGTAAACGGATAGCTAATTAATAAAATTGTGATTAAATAAAATTAATAAATAAATATAAATACTAATAATCTAGTAATCCCAGCCGAATATTTAAAAGTGATTAAAATTACAACAAATTTCCCAGCCAATCGGAAGGATTTGAACATTCCTAGTGCTATAATTGGTACCTACTAGTCCCCACGATAAACCCAACGATATACCATAGTCGTCCTATAGTCCACCTTACTTTAAAATGTTCAATGATGGAAAAAAAAAGAAAATTATAAATTTTTAGTGATTGCGGTGGCAGCATAATCATCAACAAAAGTCTTTTTATAAGCAGAATAAAAGGGGCTGTTTTTGATAATTTGATAATTTTTTTCTAGAGTGGTTAAATCTTGACTATTGATAATTAAAGAACTAAGGTTTAAGAATTCTTTCTGCTCTTGAAGAAGTTAATTTAATTCTTCTCGATGTTTCTTGTGGTCCTAGGGTAATTAATTTCGATACCTTTGGAATAATTTGTAAAAGTCCGTTACTAAGTGGGTGAATTTTTTGTTGAACAGTTGAAGGTCCTTTGGGAAGAGTGAAAACTATTCTGCCAGTAGAAAATGATGATCGAGAAAATGAAATATTCACTAAATAAGCTAACTTGGTTCTCACTGTACTTATAATGCTCTAATTTCTAATCTGATAAAAGGGATGGTAGAAGAATATGAGAATATTGTCAATTGGTTATATAAGGTGATTCTAAAAGAAGGAAAATGTCTTCTTTGATTTCGTTCTCAACTTTGTCTTTTACTTCATTTCTTCTTGGTAAAAGAAATTTTTAAAAAAATGTAAAGAGAATTTTGAAACAGTCACTTTTTGTGAGTATTAGAGTTACACTAAAAAACTAATATTGTAAGACATAAATGGAATTTTTCATATGCCCATCTTTGATCAAGTCTTGCCTTCTCGTGCTTTAAACTCGAAAAAAAATAAAATAGTCGTAATGAAAAAACGACAATCTTGTAATAAGTTACGTGAAGCAATTTGTTTCATGTTATATTTGATCACGTTAAGTACCTATTATTTGGCCAGCAAACCTTAAAATCATTAATTATGTTGTCATCCGAATCGGTTATAATAACAATGATTTCACACCTTTGTTTCAATAATTTCAGGAATGAGTGCATATTTCTTAGAATCAATTGTACCTGAGCCAACATTAATAGCATCTACCAAATCTCATTTCCACTATTAATGGTTTCAAAATAAAATTACTTATATTCGAACATGCAAAGATTTAAGTGCCCGTTCTACTCGCATTATTACCGACATATACAGTATATAAAAATATTAGAGAGGATATGCTCGTTTCCTAGTCGTCAAAAAGACATTTACTAATAAAGATATATCTAAGTTATAAGATTTATACGGTATAATAATTATATTGCAAAAAATTAAATAATACTGCATGTACAGTACATTAGAGTAATTTTAAATCAATAAACTCTTTCCTTAATGTATAAGAACATAAGCTCTCAAAATTACTGAATGAGCGATGTTGTATTACTTGTTAGTATTGATAAAAGTGAAAATATTAAATGTTTTCGAAATAGAGAGAATATATTTTTTTATTATCATATTATTTGTATAATTAATATTACTATAAGTTCTTGCACCTGAATTGCTAGAACAATTGCAAAAAAAAATACTTTAATTCGGCTACATATATCTTCCCTCCTGCTGCAGAAGAATTATTTATGGGAAAATTGGTTGGCCCTAGTGTTAATATCTGTAGTCTAATTATTTTACTATAAATCCTACCAATTCTATCAATTCCTAAAAATTCCCCCCGCTTTCGGTCTCGAATCCGAGCAACTATCTACGAAGTTAACATAACAACCAAAGTTTCCGCCTAATATTTTTGTTCCAATTAATCCGTATAATGATCCATCGCGGCCAAATTTGGGACGGTCAGTATCGGCGCAATGTCATTGAATCCTTTGACAACCGATATTTAGACACGAATAACCATTTTTAATGTGTAAAACATCCTGCCACAATCTTTCGATTTCATGCGAATATTCACGCAGTATTCACGCCTTGATAATTATCACCGACAAAATCTATTTAAAAAAGATGAGAATAAAAAATATATACGAAGAATAGGTTATACAACCATGTGATGGGTGAACACATCTTCTAAAGGAACGGTAATTACCTGTGATATCATTAATAATGTCATAATTTGGTGATATAATTTGGTTCTTTATTTGATACATCCTTCAACGCAAATAGCTCAAATTCATTTACGTTAGAAAGAAAATCAGAATGCAGAACGTCTTTCGTACATAATAATTTCTTACTTGAATCTATTATTTAATCTGTGGTAAAAGTTCCAAAAAAACCTTTTTCGACATTTTATGATACTGTATTATTTAGTAGAAATAGTTAGATAATATAATTATCATAAATTTATGGATCCTGGAAATTCTTTCTTTACTAAGTCCTGGAATTTTATCTTTATATTCTACAGTGTAGGATTCTAATGTTTTTCTATATTGTTTTATTTCATCATGGACTGCAGACTTATACTCTGTTTTCTTTGTTGAATATGGATTGACTATAGTAAGCGGATCAAAGGACTTAAAAGTTAAAACCTACAAAAATCAGTTGATAAAATTTTTTTATCCGGTAATAAAAAAAACGAGATGATAATGTGTTGCAAAGAAATTTGTAACGGCGCAGACATACAATTAGATTTATTATTCAAAAAACAAACTGTAAGATAATTTAAAAATATATATTTAGGATTATACTGTATATCTTATAAATTATAGCAAAAGATTATGTTATAAACTGAGTTAAAGAATAGTTTAATTATATATGTGAAATAAATTCTCAAAAAAAAAAAAAAAAAAAAAATAATTTTGTACTTAAAAATATTATGAAAGATACGCGATTTAATTTTTGTCCCTAAAAATACCGATATAAAAGTTATGAAAAATTATCTGATATCATTTTTTGTCAACTGAAAACATTAAAAACAATTCAATTTATGGAAGCCCTTTCGATACCTGATGATGTGAGTATTGTTACATAATATATGATTTAAAATTTAATAATCTATTATTTCAATTGTACTAAAATATCGGTAACGAGTAAATGTTTAACAAAAATTCTTAAAAATATGTCAATAACAATTAAACAAACGGAGAGAATTTTGTCGGTTTTTTATTTCCGAATTAATGGGAAAAAATTTATTTTAGCACAATCAGTCCTCGCACACATATAAAGATTTAAATATAATTTTTATAATAAAATAATAAATATAACTTTATTTTGGATATAGAAAACTAATCAAAAAAAATGGATGAATTTATAAATCCTTTTTATATATATAATTTTAGAATTTTCCTAATCTACTGTTGTGAATTATCAGTCAAGAAAGAATGATTAAAATAAGTATGATCTGAATTATTCATTGGCATAATAATAATTTTGAGCCCAAATCTGAATATTTCAGAAAGATTTATTTGAGAAGAATNAATAGTAATGTTAAGTGAGTTAAGTGAAGGAAGAATATTTGATTGTGGATCAAAATATTGCGATTGCTAGGAGGAATAGTAACGTTATCTTTTAAGCTATACTAAATTGTCGCGTAGCGACGTTATCATTTGCAGCATCATTGACCATAGATTGCTGGGAGTTATAAAGAGAAATACATGGATTGTTGAGAGAAATAATGTTTGGAACGTCACATTGCTGATGATTATGATGATGAGAAATAACCACGTTAATATTTGAAGCTGATTATCGTGAGTATCGGGAGAAATAGTGACGTCAGTCTAGAACATGATGGTGAAAATTAAAGTTGCGTACATAATTTTTATTTTACCAATATAAATAAAGATTATTTTTACGAAATAAAAAAAATCAAAAACCATTTGTAAATGAAAATTTAAATAAATTTATTAATGTTTTTATTTAACAAGAATAAAAATCTTTTCACTGCATCAGTTGATGCAGCATCTACTTATATTATGTTCTTATTGATTTAAGAAATTTGAAATTAATAAAATTAAGAAATTATAATATATATTATAATAACAAATAAACTTTATCAATTTGAAAATTTATCAGAACCAAAAAATGCATCTGAAGGTAAAATCAGTAATAATTTTATTTATTATTCATTTTAAAAATAAATTAATCTCTTATTACGTCCATTTCTTTATATTTATTAAATATATTTAATTTTTTTTAAAAAAAATAAATAAACAGAACAAGAAGGTAAATAATAGGGTTTCGATCCTTAATCCAGATTTTAATCCAGATTAAAAATAAGGATAAGGATAAAGAATCTTATTAATCTTTTTACTCATGCTATCAAGACTTCCACAAATATTAATCCTTTACCAATAGCAAGTTGTAAAGTATGAGTGACACATGGCATATGTTGAATATTAGTACATCCAGATTTTATGTAATCCATATGGTATAACAAATGCTGGATCAAATTCAGCCTTTTTTTCCTTATATGTTTTATTTGTAGCAGCAGAAACATGTTGGTTTGTTTTTAGCATCCATTTTAACATTGATTCTTCATGTTGTCTTTGAATATCTGGAGGATGTGGCTGAATATTTCGTGTTCATACCTAAAATAAATTTGGTCATAATTAACATTAACAGTTAACAGTAAATATAAATAAAATAATGACATATTTTCTTATTATTATTGGAAAAGATTTTGGTGTGTTTCAAGATGATGAAGAAGATTTTCAGTTAAACTACCCACATTTCGATAAGATTTTTCACAACGATTTCCTTTTTCATCCAAGAATGTACATACGCATATTTCATCTCCACTAATAGAATCAGAATACTTTGTAAAATATTCATATACAGTACAAGACTTGTATTTTTTCTTTTATTATTCTTACTAGGCATAAACCCGTCGCGCTGCGCCGGGAATAGGACTTGCCTATCAAGTTAAGAGAGTAATAATTGCATGATGAGGTTATAAGAAAATAGATGTAATTTTATCTACTACTGATTAGTGTCAATTACTGAAAACTATAAATATTTTTTTTTTTCACAAAACAAATTTGCCCTGATCTATACTTAAATTCCATAATCTTTCAAGAGTATTTAACTTAATACAAAAATACTCAAATTATGCTCTAAAATCTCTGTATGCATAAAAAGAAAAAGTTAGAAACTTTAAAAGTTAATACTGTTTTATATGAAAGTCATAAACAACCTTATGAATATTTATTAAACCTCAGTGAAAATTAAATTACAAGTATTTTTAAAAGAATTAATTTAAATTTCACCCAGGTAATTTTCGAATTTAATCACCTCAAGTGATTTTAATAATAAAATTTTAATTTCATGGTACCAAAACAGGACCACCTGTACATGAAGCAGGTATATTACAAGGACCAGTTAGTAACAATCATGAAAGTATTGAAAGATGTCATGATCCTATCCCATGTCACAAGTCATTGGTATATCAGAATTAGGGTGAGATGCATTTATTTGCTATTGTTTATTTGTATTAATAGTATCAACTTTCTCAGATGAATCAAGTTTAGTAATAATAAATGTTTAAAGTAACTTTATAAAATAAAATAACATTAAAATAAGTGAATAACATACATTTCAATCAAAATAGTCTACAATATTTTATTCTAATTGGATGTGATGGTTGATCTTAAATGAAAATAAATTCAATTCTGCAATGAATATTTATCGTACCAAATATTTGGTTTTCAGTTTTTTGACCTTTAATATTGTAAGTTTAAGTATTTATATAACTAACATACTATTTTTAATTATATTTTCTTTCTATCTTTTCATTAATAAATAGTTTGATATACTGTATATAACATTGAGTTCTAAAATCTTGGGCAAAATGGCATAATTTACAAAATTTAGGATAAATTTAACAATCCCATTTAGAATAGAATTTCAAAAAAATCTTTTATTTTGTAAAATAAAAATAAAAAATGGTAAAAATAAATAGACCACTCAACTTAACCTAAAAAAATACTGTAATATCTGTGTCTATGCTATATCTATGAAGCAACTATAATAACTACTATATAATATAAATAAGAAAGTTGAAGGGTACTAATAATGAAGTATAACTAAATTATTAAATAATTATACAATTCTTTAAAATTGATGTATACAAAATACAAATATAAAAATTAAAATTCCTTACCATTATATATATTCCTTATACAAATTCTCTTTAAGTGCACAGTAGGCTTGATCCCAACTTATATTAGCTCTATATATTTTACTCTCTATAAATGCACACCCTCTTTAAGTGCACATTCTGCTATTTTTTTACTATGGTCCAGGGAGGTGTCACTGTATTATTCAAATGATTCAAAAGCAGTACATTTCAGTTATAAAAGTAATAATATTCGGACTATAATAACTTTCTACTTTAATATCATATGACTCAAATTTCTTCACTTTGTTTTTCAAATCAAACAAATCTCTACCAATAAAATCATCTTTAAAAGCCAAATATTTAGCCCTTCTCTTTTTCATAATATATTTTTCTATAAAAATTAAAAGATCTTCACTTCCTATTGTGGTATAATCTCTGATTAAAAATTTCTTAATAAAAGTATTTTGAGATTTTTTCAAGAATATTTCAAAATCACTTGGATTAATCTTAAGACATAATTTTAAATATTCTAATCTAAAAGGAAGAATTTGTCCCAATTCTCTTAATACAATTGAACTATATTTAATAATTTCATTATCAATAGAAAGATAATTAAGATTTTGTTCAATATTTTCAATTATATCAAATGTTAAAGATATACATTGATCATTAAATCCAAGTAATTCAAAAAATTTAATTTTTGTACAATATTTCACAATTAATTCAAGTAATTGTTGTTTTAATTCATTATTTGTAAAAAATGTGAAACCAATATCTTCTAAATAATCACCAGATTTTTGTAATAAAGGTTGAAATGATTCAATCTGAAATGATTTATTTATAAGTAAAGATTTTAATTTAAATGGTTTAGTAATACTAATAATTTGTTGAATAAAATCAGAATTTAAAGAAAGACAATAAAGAATATGAATAGATTCTAAAACATTTAAATGTTCAAAAACTTCTTTTAAAACAACAATATTTTTAAAATCCACATGATAAAATACAATTGTTTTTAAAGTATTTGAACAAGAATTTTTTAATGATAATAATGAATTACGTAAATAAAATTTATTTGGTTTAATGGAATAATTTTTTTGTACAAAAGAAATTTTTTCAAGATTTTTTTGTGAATTAATTATATTTAAAAAACAATTTTCAATTGATGGAAGATCAGAATTATGATCATTAAATTCAAGATAAAGTGTTGAAATTGAATTACAATTGGAAGATAAAATTGTAAAAAAAGAAAGAAAATTATTTGCAATAAGTTTTAAATTTTTAATATCATGAAGGAAATTTGGATTTTGTAAAATTAATTCAACAATATCTTTAAAACAATATGTATTAGCAACTTTAAAAGTATGTAAAGTTGCTTTATTTATAATAAATGATTTAAATATTGATTTATAAATTAATTTTACACATTCTGTACAATTATTGGAAGAATATTCCTTCTTCATATTAGAAGATATTGAAACCCAAAGTTCAATATAAGGAAGAATTTCTCTTAAATTTAAATGTTTAATAAAACTAGGATAATTAAATAATGTACTTGAAGGGATATTATAATTAATTCCATAATCATTTAATTTTTTTTTATCATGTTCATTTAAATTATATAAATAAATATTAACAAAATGACAATTTCGAATAGGAATTGAAAATGGATTTTCCCATAATAATGGAATCGCTAAACGACACCATAATCTATTAACTAAAATGCATGAATATAATGTTGAAAAATCATTTCGAAAATATTGTATAATTTCATTTATTAATTCAGGTAGATCTCCTGAAAATATTTTTGAACATGCCATGTTTAAAGAGAGAGAGAGAAAAAAAAAGGGGAAATTAGAATTAGAATTTTAAACGGTGGGCGTTTTTTAAATTCAAGTCTAATTTGGTTAATATGACTAATTATGACAGTAGGACGGATTTCGGCGTAATTGTTGATCATTCATTATTTATTAGGAAATTTCTCCGGTATTAATGACAAATGTAAATGTCTTTACTCTTTAAAATCACATTGATCACATTGTAGATCATTAATCTTTGATTTTGATTAATAATTTCTTAATAAATGTATTTTTGGAATGTTTCAATAATATTTTGTTGAATTTAAAGAAAGGCAATAAAGAATATGAAATTATGAATAGATTCTGTATATTTAGAATTTTATTAGTGACGTTTCATATATATACTGTACATTATCAACCTTGAAACGCTAAAAGATTAAAGGAAAACTTCAAAATTGGACTCTAATTGTTCAAATATTTCATTTAAATTAATTATACTAATTCCCTAAAATATAAAAGTATTTGAAAAAGTAGAATTTTGAATATAAATAAAGGCGAATGTGATAGTGATATTGAGGTAGAATTAGAACAAGAAAATATCGAACAAAATTTTGATAATGAGCAAGAAGAAAAAGACAAAATAATACCAAATAATGAAAATGAAGATCCATTAGCAAAAAATACATTGTACTTTTGCTTTGTGTAATTATTAACTATTAAAATTAAAGGATGAGAAAGAAGTATAGTAATTTTGAAATTAACCTTTTTAGTTTTAAATCATAACAATTTCGAATTGGAACTTAATTTTTATAACATAAAGTTGTCAATATACTGTAGTCCAAGTTTTTAATTTTTTTCACTAATTTGGTTATCCCTATTTTTATTTATTTAATAAAAAATTCAAATTCTACAATGTCACAAATCAAACTTCCCAAACTAACCCATTTTGAGAAATCCCAAGTTGGATTTGGCGTTTGGGCTACAGCAAGTATATTTTTTTTTTGTAATATACAATCAAAAAGAAGTCATATTTCTATTATGTGGCAAATTAAATTCCATACTTGGTTAATTAGTTGCGAATTTTGGATATTAGGGAGAAATCATGAGTCATTAATAAACTATAATCGGAATTTTGCGTAATGTAATTTATTATTTTATTATTGATAATTTTGACTCATTTTTATATTCTTNATATTTTTAATTATATAAATACCTACAAAATTCCATATTATTTTTTTTAATTATCATATTAAATATATTAATATCCCTAGAGCTCATTCACCTTATTTTTAAAAAGAACTTTATCAGCAAGATGGATTACTACCTAATTATTATTATTCGAAATTTATTTTCTCTCTATCCTTTTTAACAACTATTCCCTTGCCTTTATATTCCCTCTTATCTTCCTTATACTGCATATTAGGTCTTCCTCATATCAGGCAAGGAAACCATTAATACCAGTCAGTTAGTTGAGTATCTTCTATCTGGCGGGTTTGGTATTTTTTTTTTAAATTCCTTTAAAACTTCCTCTTCTCTTCCTTATACTGTATATGAGGTCTTCTTCATATCAGGCAAGGAAAGACCAGTCAGATAGTTGAATATTTCCTATCTGTGGTTTGGTTTAGACTAGAATTCCCTTTCCATTTTCTTATATACTTATTGAATAGTTTATTTATGAGCCCATGTAATAATACAAACACCAATCCAGATTTGGAGAAAGTGAAGGATTTATTGATTTTAAAAGAGAAATTTATATACATAAACAAAGCTTTATAACTCAGGTGGAAACAGATGATATTCTACGATTTCCGTGAAGAAAATTAAGTCAGGAGAAAAGTATAATGCGGAATTTTTTTATCATCAAC
Source organism: Glomus cerebriforme (assembly GCA_003550305.1). Lineage (NCBI taxonomy): Eukaryota > Fungi > Glomeromycota > Glomeromycetes > Glomerales > Glomeraceae > Glomus > Glomus cerebriforme. The sequence goes on along the minus strand of QKYT01001095.1, from coordinate 4,421 downwards.
AAAATTGACTGGTAGTGGTGTGTAAGAAAGAGAGAAAGGAAAAAGACACCAAGAAGAAAGAACATAAAACAATGATGAACATTTTTAACAAAACAAATAATATAATGATGAATGACAAAATTACTGAAGAATTCACTATAGGAGGTGGATTGGACGAAGTTTATTTCACTATTAACAATTGCTCCTTTACAACCAATACTGTAGAAATTTAAATTTAAATGGAATGCTATGTGAATTGAAAAACAAAGTATTTGGGTTCCAGGAGGAGTATGGTCGCAAGGCTGAAACTTAAAGGAATTGATGGAAGAGCACGAAAGGCATAGCAAAAAGATTCAGAATAGGAAATTTTACAACTTTAGAGTTTATATCAAAGTCTAAAGTGGATCCAGGAAAATTTGAATTAATGATCAAAAGGGAGAAATAATAATAGATCAAAGTAAACAAATATAGGAGTAAATTGATGATAAACAAATAGTCAAAACCATATGGTGTAAGATAAATAGAATATTATACGAAAAACTGGGTATATGGGTGGGATAAAAAACAACAAAGAAATGGGTATAACAATAAAAAATCAGAATTGATCAATTAGAAATAGATATATATATGCAAATGGTTATTATTTTAGAAAATATACAGAATAGTTATAATATTAATTTTTAGTTTATTATTTAGTAGAAGATATAATTTTACCAATTTTTACAATTTAAAAAAAATTTTTTGACTTTAAATATAATATTTCTTTTATTTTTTTTTATAACTTATGTTATTTTAATAAACTTATTATATTTACTAAAAATGAAAAATGAATAAATAATAAATATCATTCTTCAAAATTTTGCAAATGTGTTTATTTTGACCATAAATCGAGAAAAATTTTCTAAAAGAGCAATCTTGCCGAAATATTTGTACAATAATTATTTTTAAAATCCCAATAATATCCAGAATTATTATCTAGTTACAATTAAGATCATATTCTTCTTTATAATTTATCGACTGAAACAATTATTAACTAGTTGGCAATTAACTGTTGTTGGAACTTCATCTTTTTATCATTCTTGATATCAAAAAATTTAAACAATTGTAGATGTAGGTTATTTTTATTTTGAAAATTTTTAACTCTTTTTTTAAATTCCAAAAGACTCAATTACAATATTAATGAAAATACTGATGCATGGGTTTAATGGATTGAGGAAGGCATTGCTAAAGGATATATTAATTACCATAATTATGATGAATTTAAAACATTAAACATATAGGTACTTGGGGAAGTTCAGATACCATCGTTGCATTAAAATCTTTTTATAAGTATATTGCAAAAGAAATTGTTAACGAGGTATATAAATTATAATGTTAGATCTATTTTTCTTAAAATGAATATTAAAAAAATGTTTTATTATTTAGCTATGAATTCAATTTTTTGGTATTACTGAAAGAAAGGTAAGTAATCATTTATTAAATGATATTCAAAAACAAATATATGGTTAGTTAATTAATTTGTTTAATTTTATTTATATAATTTAGATAATGGAGATAAAATTAGAGATTCAAATTATTTTTTGATTCTTGAATACGCAGATAGCGAAACATTGAAAGATAATTTCAATAAACTAGATTAATTGCGATTTGCTATTAAAATTACTTATGCTGTTTTGTGTATGCATCTAAAAAATATTATTCATCGTGACTTGATAGGTATTTTATTTTTTAAAATAATTATTTGAATTACATTTAAAATAACAGACTTTGGACTTTCACACAGATTGTCTGAAATATCAACTCAAAAAGATTTTCTTGGAATGGTTCCTTATATTGATCCATAACATTTCAAAAGACCAACAAATAATGATCATTATAAAGAACATAAGAAATCAGATGTATATAGTGTTAGAGTACTCTTATGGGAGATATCATCTGGATCAAAAATTAGAATTAATGTTGGAAATCTCAATTTCTAATACACCAATTGATTATATTAATCTTTATATACAAGTATGTATTATTCAATAGATGTTAGTATATTTAATTTTTTAAAATATTTTTTTTTTTAGGAGATAATCCAAATGATAGACCAGGTATGCAACAAATATTTTCTGATCTAAAATTTAATTAATATCGATACAAAATTAGAAGATGGAAATATTATGATAGAAAATAATGATAAAGTGCAAATTGATGAAATATCAACTGATTTAATTCCAAATATCAAAAAGAAAAGGGGTTTGGGACTACTTTGACATAATTGGTGATTTTGATAATTCGCATCCTCACATACAATGTAAATTTTGTCACAAAAAATTTAAACAGGCTTATCCTAAACGTACGCAAAAACATCTTGACAAATGCTCAGAATCTCCAAATTTTGCAAAATCAGTGATTGTATGAGTGAAGAAGACAAAAAACTAGAATGCTTATTAACTAAAGCATTATCCATAGATAATTCGTTTATGACTCAATTTTTAACTAGTTTGTTAATAATTTCCAGAGAAAAAATAATTTGAAGTTAGTCATTATGTAAAATAAATTTGTATTTATAGTAAACTTATTAAAGTATTTTTTTCATAGCAATGATTTTGAAAGAAATTTTATTTATTTAACTAAAATTTTTTATTAAATTTTAGAGAGTCAATAAAATTGATAAAATGAATTGATTGTGTTATAACACCATTCAATTCACAATTCTTTAATTTTTACATTTAGATTATTGGACATAACATTTGTTAAATCTTTGCAAATTTAAAATAATATAAATAATATCAAAATGTTTACCGTTTATAAAAAAAAAATTATTTTACTAAGATCTTGTCATTATGTTGCATTTACATTTCTTTTTTATAAAGATACTAAACTTTTTATATAAAATTTATTTGTATTCATATTTGAACAAACTTTACCCTCAAGTAACCCATTTTTTTCAAAATCTGAATAAATTCTAGAGAAGTTTTTTTAGAATAATTTATTAGACTCATAACAAAGCAATTACTGTATTTTGTATATATTATATAATTGTTTTATATATTTGATAATATTTACCTAGAAATCTAATACAAGGGAATCACCCATCTCCTTGTTTTTAACAAAAAAAAAAATGTTTAAAAGGAGGATAATCTTATCTGTGTGAGGAATCCTCTTCATTATCTATTGATTTTCCATATTGTTATTCTTATGTATTACTCTTCTTTAATACCAGAATCATTTAATACTCAATCGATCTTTCTTTCTCTTTTTCTTTTCCAATACCTTCTTCCTCTCTATTTTTTCTTGTAACTTCATCATTCCCTTTCCATTTCTTTGTTTTTCATTTCATTTCCAAAGTATTTCTCCATTTTTTTTGTTTTGTCTTCTCTTTTCCTTTTCCATATTACCACATCGTGTTTTATCTTATCCAATTATTACCTTCATTTTTTTCTTCTGTTCTTTAACTCATTTCCATAATTCCTTTATTTATTTTCCTTCTTTTCCTGAAGAGATTCTATAATAGTGACAAAATATGCCAAAATTGAAAGGTGCAGTGTGCAGTCTAAGTGCCAGCTTTTTACAATAAAATTTGTTTGTAAAGTCATAATAAATTATTTTTAATAAATTATTTTATGCCTCTGGTCAGATGAAAATATATAAATATAATCAAAGTTTAAAGAGATAATAAATGAGGATTTCATTGATTTTTTATAATACTTAAAAAAAAAAGGCGTCTTTCTATATCTTTTGAGTAGGGTATAAAATATGACTCGTTATTTTTTGATTTTTATAAAACTCAATATCTCGACAAATGATACTTACTTCAACGAGATAAATTCCCATCATTATGATTTATTTTGTTAGAATGTGTACGTGCATATGATCAACCATTCAAACTAGCTTATTGGCATTAAATATATTGTGACTAAAATTGATAAGCACCATGATGGGTGTACGCCCTTGACTCTCAAGTAGGCATTAAAACTTTGCTTATACTGTATTAATATATAAACCCTATAAAAAAATTTTCTATTCAGTTGACAATAATAGGATAAAAACAATATTTTTTTTTAAATCAATACTAATTTAATTCATGCTGAATATAGAAGGAAATCATGAGTCATTACATACTATAGAATTTTTTCAAAAAAAAAACATTTTGCGTGATACATAAAAGTATAAATTAAAATTGCATGATGTGACTTATCATGTTTAATTCATTAATGTATTGTTGACAATTTTGACTCATTTTTATTCTTAATATTTTAATTATATAAATACCTCCTTTTTTCGAAAATCCATATTGTTTTGTTTATTTTCTCTCTACCCTTTTTAACAACTATTCCCTTGCCCTTATATTCCCTCTTATCTTCCTTATACTGTATATGAGGTCTTCCTCATATCAGGCAAGGAAACCAGTAATACCAGTCAGTTAGTCGAGTATCTTCTATCTGGCGGGTTTG